>JAOXNT010121235.1:0-12402 GCA_028565815.1 Cletocamptus dominicanus | reverse complement strand
ACGTGACGGAGCACGTGGTTCCCTCATCAGACATGCATTTAGCATGTCTGGTCCTGTCGGACTGTATTCGCTCATGAATCAAAATCACAGTGGAGCACCCATTCTCCTTGGGTTAACAGCTCTTGTGACGAAAACCCAATGCATAATCCGGGCTAGATTTAATCCGAAAAAGCATTAAGCTTCAGAGCGTTTCTTCAAAACTCACAGAAGAAATAACTGTATTCTTCGGCTTTTTTTTGCCCGAGGATACTAGCCATTTCCAGATCATCACAGCCTAAAACGTTTTGTCCATTAGAAATATAGGCCAATGCGCGATTGAGATAGGCCTCGGCATACTGATCATCGAGCTTCAGGGCCTTATCGTAGTCATCAATAGCTTCTCTAAGATCACCGAACAATTGCCTAATGTTACCTCGGAGGTTGTAATTGTCCGGACGCATGGGCTCCCGTTCGATAAGTAGGTTGATGTCTCGGAGTGCTTCATCATAGTTACCTAGCATTTTTCGTGTAATGGCCCGGTTAAAAAGTGCATTTGTGTATTTGCCATCAACACTGATCGCTTTGGAATAATCCCTTTCTGCACCTTTAAGGTCGCCAAAGTCTTTCTTCAATAGTGCCCGCTCGAAATATAGGTGAGAGGCTTTTTGAGATTTGGAGATGGCCTTATCCATCCAATTTAAGGCGTCCTCTTTGCGTCCCAATGCATCCAGTACCAAAGCTTTATTGAAATAGGCTATATAAAAACTGCTGTCCATGGCAATGGCCAAATCAAAATGATCCAGGGCTTCAAACAAGCGCTCATTTGCAAATTTATTCATTCCCATAAGGTCGTGAACGAGACTGTTTTCAGGATGCTTTATAACAAGTGAGTCGAGAATTTCTTCGGCGGACCGAAAGTCTTTCTGCTGTTGTAATATGTAGACTTTTTTCATTTTGAGAATGGGATCATTGGGGTTTTTGATGAGTAGACTGTCGATTTCCTGCTCTGCCAGATCGTATTGTCCGATTTCTATGAATTGCCCAGCACAATATTCGAGCAAACTATCGCTGCAGTTGCGGTTGGTGACCACGGCTTCGATGTCTTGCTGAGCGCCCCGAAAGTCAGCAGCGAGAATTTTGACTTTTGCTTTTCTAGAGCGGATAAACTCTAGATGAGGATTAATGGCCAGAGCACGGTCATAATCATTCAATGCCTCTTGGTATTTACCCATGCGCTCAAGGGCGACCCCACGCTTCATGTAGGCCTGGGCGTATTCAGAGTCTGAGGCAATGGCATTGCTGTAAAATTGATAAGCCTCTTGAAACTGTCCTGTCTGCATAAGGGTTTCTGCATGTATGAAAAAGCGGACAGCCGTATAGTTTTGGTTGGGCTGAGCATAAAGAAGTATTGAGTTTAGTCCAAGGAAATAAAGTATGAGAAACTTTCGCATATAAAAAATTTTCTTAGCTTTCGTACGAGAATCTAGTTTAACATTAAGTAGTGCACCTAGAGGCAACCTAATGTAAGTTAAAATTATTCAAAATTTTTATTTTTTCTCCAGCAAGTGATTAAGTGATCATCTACCATGCCTACGGCTTGCATGAAAGCATAGCAGATGGTTGGTCCTACAAACTTGAAGCCTTTTTTCTTAAGCGCTTTACTCATGGCTTGCGATTCAATGGTTTGGGTGGGAACGTCTTCCATTTTTTCAGGATGGTTCACAATTGTTCTATTTTCTACAAAAGACCATAGAAACGCTGAAAAATTCTCGCCTTTCTCCTCCATGTCGAGGTAGGCCTTGGCATTGCCAATAATGGACCTTATTTTGAGTTTGTTTCTTACAATGCCGGGATTATTCATGAGAGAATGAAACTTTTCTTCGTCATAAGCCGCAATTTTCTCAATATTCCATCCATCGAAGGCCTCTTCGTAATGGTTCATTTTACTGAGAATGGTGTACCAACTCAAGCCGGCTTGTTGACCGTCCAGTATGAGTTTGATCCATAATTCCCGGCTATCCCGCTCCGGTATACCCCAGACCTCGTCATGGTAGTTCATATAGAGCTCGTCTTTGAGACACCAGGGGCAGCGGTTGATTTGATGATCCATTTTCAGTTTATTTAGCTGTGAATAATGAAAATACTTGAATTAAATATATGCCAGGAAGATGATTACATCGCAAGCAAAAGATGCCGAGTTAAAAGAAAAAATTCAAAGCATCGCACGAGGATGTATTTTTTTGAATTGGTAATCACAGTATTGCTTCTTATTCGATGATCCAATTGAGGATACCTATTTTGTAGTAAAGTTTTGTTTTTCTACCATTCCCACGAAGGTACATTCTTTAAAAAATTTTCTTTCCCGGATGGCATATCCCATTGATACCAACTTTTCGGAAAAGTCATTCATTTTTTCTTCATCGAATTCATCTAAAATCGTAATGAATCTGTCAATGTCATATCGCTCGACAAAATCAAGGTAGTCCTGTGTATTCCAGAAAGCATGAGTGTCGAACTTACCGTTTAATAAACCGTAATGTTCCTCCTGGGTGGATGAAAATAAATTGCGTTCGTAATGAAATAGAAATCCATGGTGGAACCAGAAAGGATATAGTAGGGTAGGAACAGGTTTCTCCGCCTTCAGGTCACGATAATACGCAACTGCACTGTCCAAATCGCGATAGTACAAACCGGTATCACGCGGTTGGTGATGAGCGACTTGAAAATAGGCAATCAAGACAAAAACACCAGTCACAGGTATTCTGGGCAGGGGCAACTCATCAATCCAACCAACAGCTCCCAACAATAATAAAGGAGACAGAAATACGGTATATCTCAGGCTGAAAACAGGAACCCAAAAGGAAAAGACAAACATGAACAGGTATACGAGCAAAAATGAGATCAAGTAGAAAAAAGCTGCCGACCTCAGTGATTGTATATTTTTGAACAAGTGAAACACCATTGTTACAAGTAAAAGGAGACCAAGCAAAATACTTGTTTGATGCCCGTTGACATAAAAGTAAATGGTTGACCAGAGCTGTTCCCAAAGCGGAGCAGACATCCAGGTATCATCGTGACTTACCATAAATTGTTTAATCATAGCGATTAGGCCGGGAGCAGAAAGTAGGAAGAAGGACAGGCCCATCAATAAAGACCGACGCCAATTACTTGCCCGTAAAGCGAGGTATACCCACTGAAAAAAAACGAGAAGTAATCCAAAGTAGTGCGTATAAAAAAGGAGGGCGCAAGCAAGAGCCCAGCTCCCCCAAAGTCTTTTACTGTTGGGCTTCAGGGCCAGTTCGTAAGCCGTGTAACTGCTGATCAGGGCCAACAGTGTCATAAGTGGATAGGCCCTTAGATCAAGCGCGAAAAAAAATTGTGCGTCGGCAAAAATGAATAGAATAGACACTACGACTGAGGCAATCAGGCTAAAGTGCTGGTAAGCGATCCTAAAGAGCAACCATGCTGTGATTCCGTGTAGCATTACACTGAAGAACTTCAGGGAAGCAATGGACTGCAATCCTACAATTTTGATCCATACATGTAGCATTAGATAATAGAGTGGCGGATGTGGATCATCCTTAAATGGCAATTGGAGAATGTAGGACCAACTTTCCTGTGCATGCATGAGGCTGAAGGGCTCATCGAGGGCCAGGGTTCTAAAATCAAATACAGCCACTTTGGTGATGAGAGCAAGGCAAAATAGGCTCATAGCAAGGGCCTGGAAAGTGATGTTGCTGATGTTTTTCTTGTGCTCAGGGATCATTGAAGTAGTATTTTTTATAAAGGAAAAGGCATCAATTATTATCAACCTGTTTATCGAGTACTTTGCGAACACTATCGTATTTCAGTAATAATTTTTCCGCTTCTTCATAAGAAATGCCCAATTCCTCCTGGATCATGCGGGCTCCACGCTCAATGAGTTTATTATTGGCCAGTTGCATATCCACCATGCGGTGGTCTTTAATGCGACCGAGGCGCACCATGAGAGCCGTTGAAATCATATTTAAGGCCATTTTTTGTGCAGTTCCTGCCTTCATACGGGTGCTTCCAGTGATGAATTCGGGGCCGACAGGTATATTGATTTTGTGGTCGGACCATTCATCGGCTGTAGCTTCTGAAACACAGGTGAGAGCAGCTGTCAGACAGCCATGGGATTGAGCTTCTTTCAATCCTCCAACGACATAAGGCGTCTTCCCACTGGCTGCAATGCCGAGAATACAGTCCTTTTCATTGACCCTGTACTTTTGCAAGTCCCGCCAGGCGCCTTTTAGATCATCTTCAGCAAATTCTTTGGCTTTTCGGATAGCTCCATCTCCTCCGGCAATCAATCCAATAACAATATCATCCGGTACGCCGAAAGTGGGCGGACATTCTGAGGCATCCAAGATCCCGAGGCGGCCACTTGTGCCTGATCCGATATAAAAAAGGCGTCCTCCTTTTTCTACCCTTGGAACCAATGCTTGTACGAATCTTTCTATAGAGGGGAGTGCTTTGCCCACCGCAGTCGCTACTTTTTGATCCTCCGCATGTATGGATTGAAGGATTTCACTGACCGTCATTTGCTCGATATGCCGGTAGTGGGAGGCTTTTTCGGTATCGACAATTTTATCAATCATTCTTTTGGTGCTTTTTCCATAATCTTCGGAAAATTAACGATCATACGCTCTGTTTGTGTAGGACTTCTAAATAAAAAATAATGCTCTTCATCTGGCATATTAAACTGTAGGATGTTTTTTTGATCATTGTAAATTTCCATCAATAAATGGTTCTCAATATCAATTTTTGTTTTGCCTGCAGGAATTTTTGGGCTTTCTAAATAGCACCAAAGTGCAGAAAAATCCTCGGACATTTCTGCGCCTATATAATTCATACTTAAAATGGTGTCCTCCAAATACCATTTTATACGCTCGGTCAGATAATCTTCAATCAGGCTGTCTGCGAGGGGTGACTCATTATCACTTCCATATTTGAGCCAAATATCTGATTTGCCATGAATGCCTTTTTCCAAGTCATCTAAAAAGATGTGGCTACTAATTTGTATGGTGCCTGTTTCTGCGTTAAAATGGGCAATGGTGTTAGATACGTAAAAGGGGTGGTCGGCACTCCAGGCCGGCAACAAAAAAGCCCCTAAAATTATCCAATGCCACACCATTTTTTAGATTTTGGACTACAATTTTAAGATTTTATTTATTTCTGTAACACCTTTTTCATTTTGTATCTCCAGTAGATAGACCCCCTCAGGTAATTCTGATACGTCTATTGTTTTATCGGAACCGATCATACTCACTTTTTCCCACAAACGTGCGGAGCTCAGATGATACAATTTTAAAGTAAACCGACCTTTTCTGCTTGTGTGGACGTGTAGCAACTGATCGACAGGGTTGGGGTAGAAAGTTAAATTGAAGTCACTATTTTCAGCGTTGTTTTGAATTAATTCTACGGTAATATCTATACTCATAGCACTGCAGCCATTGTCATCGTAGACCAATACGCGGTAATCTCCCGCAGCTACCTCAGTGAAGTCCAAATCAGCATTGCCTTGGGCAATGATATTGCCATCGGAGTCCAGTAATTCTGACTGGAGTGTTCCGGTGCCGCCCATCGCACTGAGGTATATTGCACCTGGTCCGCCATTAGCATCTGTAATAGAATCGATTTGTAGGAAAATAGCTGGTGGTTCCATGAGTACAACCACTATGCTATCTTTACATCCACTTGCATCCTCAACCATGAAGGGATAGCTGTCAGCGCATAGGGAATCTGCCGCCAACCCATCCAATGCAACAGGACTCTGAATGTCAACTGGCATGCGCTCTCCGTCTAGATTTAATTCAATACGGCCATCACAGGTGTTTACGCATAAGGGGTCTGTAGCTTCGTAATCAAGTGCTAGGATGCACTCAAATGCTTCTACATTAAAGATGTCCATTACTTCACAGCCATTGCTGTCGATGATCGTAAGCGAATACATTCCGGGAGCCAGATTTGAGACTGTGGTCGCTGTATCGCCAGTAGACCACAGAAAGCTGTAAGGAGGATATCCTCCAGTGATGTTTAGGAGGCTTGCGGTGCCATCATTGGTATTCAGAGCAGTTTCATTATTTATCTCAAGGTTGTATTGTATGGGAGCTGGAATGTCGAAGAGAACAGAGTCAACAAAGTTGCACCCCAGACTATCGGTAATGGTAAAGCGATAAAGGCCTCCACCTAGATTAGCTAGAAAATTGGTATCTGCCTGTGTATGGCTCCAATTGAAGCTGTAAGGTGGAGTACCACCGAAAGGGTTGAGTTCAATCAGACCTGTGCTGTCATTCGGACAGAAAGGAGAAAGGGAGTCCGTTATGTTGTTCAATGGAGCGGGTTCAGTTATTTCTATGCTATCTGAAGTTAAGCAGTTGTTTTCATCAGTGATAGTCAAGCTATAGCGGCCAGCCGTCACAGGTCCAGAAGAGAGGCTGTCGCTACCGGTTGACCAGCTAAGGGAGAGGCGACCTGTACCACCCATGACATTGGCTTCAATTCCTGAGAGGGTATCTCCTGAACAAAGGAGTTCTTCTGCCTCAAGGCTAATTTGGATAGGGTCAGGGGCTATCAATTCTACAGAATCCTCAGCGAGGCAACCGTTGTCGTCGGTGGCCATGACACGATAGGTGCCTGCACCAACATTAGATAGTTGGTCTGTAGTGCTGTCGTTTTGCCATTCAAAAGAGATATCACCTGTGCCGCCAGTTGCTTCAATGCGTATGATGCCATCCATAGAGTCATAGCACAAGGGAGCGACGCTTTCAAAATTTAGTTCAATGGGGGCTGGAGTTACCAGGCTGTCGGTAATAGTCGTCGTGCAATTATTGGCATCTGTAATGCTTACGGTATATACTCCACCGAAGACATTTCTTAATTCATTTCCATTGGCTCCGGTGTTCCATAAGTAAGTATAGGGTGCTGTACCACCTTCTGCTGTTGCCCTTAATCTACCATTGCGGATATCGTGACAGCTTGGGTCTTGGCGCTCAGAAAAGCTTGCTAATAGTGAATCTGGTTGATTGATTGTAATGGACTCAACGGCTATTTCACTTTGATCAGATACGGTCACGGTATGCAATCCTGGACTGAGCTGAGTAGCGACTGCTGTAGCTTCTCCATTGTCCCAGGCATAAGTGTAATCACCTGTCGGTCCGCCTGTTGTTATAACTTCTGCGGAGCCGTCATTGACGCCATTGCAGCTACAATCATTTAATTTGTTTATACGCACGACCAATGGGTCTGCAGTTGCTTCCAGTGCCCCATTCATGGTGACCTCTCTTATAATGTCTCCACTTGTACTACCGTTGCCATTGGCTACATTAACGGTAGCATAAACAGTTACTTCTTGGCTTGAACTGGCTGCTGGGGCAGTGAAGTCCACCGTCCATGTTGTATTCGAACTGGTTTGCCCAGGGTTGTGCTCAGCGTAGGTGCGCCCTCCGCTAGATACTAGCGTAGCCTGCGGTGTAGGATTGCTGAGTGTTCCAATGTTAGTATTGTTTTCATCGAGAACCACCAGTTGGAACCCAAGGCGGGGATTAGAAGGAATAGTACCGCCATGGCTCGCTGTTAAATTGATGGTGTAGGTTTCCCCCCCATTGAGTACGGTTGGGAAACCAGATATAGCCACATTGGCGGTGTGGCTAGCGCCAGAACTTCTGTGACATCCTGCGCTATCACAGGACTGCTCTCCAGGTGCTCCAGTTCTTCCGTCTGGAGGATTACCAAAAAATGCTAATCCAATGGCACAAGTAACGATTAACCAAGCTGTAAGATGTTTTTTCATAAGAATCATCGATTTCGAAATCTGTAATGGAGCTCACCCTTTTATTTGGATTAAAGCATTACTTCATAAAAGTAGTGTATTTCCCTCGTTTACATGTATTTTTATATAAATAAATTTTCTGAAATGCTTGTTGGGTAGAGCAGTCGATGATGATGCTATTGCCCCATTACTACTTGTAGGTTTGCGTTTAACACTCTGGGTTAAAAAATTTTATTAAAATTGAATTTGCTGAAATTTCTGTGTCTTTAAGCGGTTAAAAATATCTTTGCAGGAATAAAGGATTGGCCATGACAAGAGAATTTAAAATTGGTTTACTGGTATTAGTTGTCCTAGGGGGCAGTTTGTGGTTGTATAATTTCATTAAAGGGAAGAACCTTCTTAAGATGGATAATTCCTATTACATTGAGTACAGTAAAATAGACCGACTAGAAGTATCAGACCCTGTGTTGATCAATGGGTTTGAAATTGGAACCATCATTGATATCGAATTAAAAAAAGAGGACTTTAGTACAATAGTGGTAGAGGTACAACTCAATGATGGCATGAAATTGCCAAAGACTACTCAGGCCAATATCGTGACTACTAGTCTCACAGGAGAAAAGGCCATAGAAATGCGATTTCCCGCGCCTTGTTCTGGAGATGATTGTCTTCCTTCAGGTTCTTATCTCAAAGGGCGTACGGTAGGCTTCGTGGAGTCTGTTGTAGGGACAGATGACTTAGAGCGATCTATAAAAGATCTGAGTGGCGGGGTAGGCGGATTGCTGGACTCTTTGTCTAGGGAGTTGAGCGATACAGATGACCCCAATGCGATAGGTCAAGTATTTATGGCCATAGATCAAACAACGGCCAATCTAAATAGGGCGACATCGACCATGGATGGAATACTTAAAGCAAATCAGCGATATTTCAATCAAGTAATGTCAAACTTGGCGCAAGTCACCGAAGCCATTAACAATCAAAGTACCAGTATTGAAGCGCTCCTGGAGAATACAGCTCAATTTACCCAAAAGTTAAATAAACTTGAATTGGACAGTACCCTGAATCAGACTAAGGCCACCATGGTTGCCGGAGAGAAATCTTTGCGTGGCCTACAATCCACACTGGATTCGACTTCACAGAGCCTGCACCAACTCACGGATGTATTGCGATCACTAAATAATGGTGAGGGTACTGCTGGTAAGTTGATTAAGGATGAAGAACTTTATAACCATTTAAATCAGGCCAGTGAAAATCTGGAGACACTCTTACAGGATTTGCAGGAACGGCCAGGAAGGTATATTCAATTGAGCTTATTTGGGAAAAAGGATTAATTAGAATAATGAATGTAAAATCGACGACTCCTGCTTTGAAAAAATCCGAGCTACTTGGCTATTGGTTCTTTTTCTTTTGTATAATTGGTTTACTTTATTTCCCTTCAAGGCATGCCGGGCTGGTCTCAGACTATACCGGTTGGGTTGAGCGATTTATAGGCAGCGATTTGTCTGATGCATGGCACTGCTTTGGATATCCTGGTCTACAGCAAATTGCAATCACATTCTTTTTTGCCTGCTATAAGTGGTTTGGAGATTGGGCCCTGGGATGGACTTTAGTCTATTGGGCTTTTCATGCAAGCAATACCTTGCTATTGTTCCTTTTTTTGAGGCGAATTTTTGGACTATTTGAGCTTGATTTTTCGCATTGGCGATCTCTTGTGCTTGCTGTTTTATGGATGTTGATATGTTGGCATGCTGAAGTGCTTATATGGAAGGTCTGTCAAAATTATTTCCTAATCGTATTTTTCAATCTACTAGCCTATCACTGTTATCTCAGTTATTTTTTAGGTACTCAGCTTCGATATTTACTGCTAGGGCATTTTCTGTTTTTTGTGGCTTTATTTACATTTGAACAATCTCTTGTTAATATAGCCTTCATAGCCTTGTTGCATGCGCTATTATTTGTTTCTGGACTTATTAGTTGGTCGAAAGACATTTTGGTCAAAGTCTATTTACCAATGTTAGCAGGCTTGGTGATTTATTTCGCTATAAATACTTTTTGGCTAGGGGAATTGGTCGGGCATTATGGTGCAGATGTTCATTTGAGCTTAAATGTAAGAGATGTGCTCTCTAATTATTTGCTTTATTTTACTAAACAGCTCACTTGGTGGAGGTTTGCAGGTTATAGTTGGAAGCTTGCTTTTACAGAGTATATGCAGAATAACGCTTTAATACTCACATTTTTGTCTGCTCTGGTTTTTTTCTTGTGGTTTTTTTGGCATAGAAAAACTTTACATGGTCGCTTGGCGCTTTTCTTTTTACTTGCTAGCATCATTCTATTGTTACCAGTAAGTAATCTATTCTTTTATTGGATAGGATTGGGGGAGAATGATAGATATCATTATGTTTTCTCAATGTTTTTCTACCCTATCATTGCAATGATAATTTACCGATGGAATACCACTATCCAGATGGCTTTGGCAGTTATATTATTTTCGATCCACATCATAACTACACAACATATTGTTCGGTTATGGAGCGGAAATCAACACGTGCTTGATCATATTGTTGAGGAGTATAGATGGCAAGATGAAGATTTGGTTTTCTTTTTTAACACACCAGATAATTTTGGCGGCACTTTTATGTTACCTAGCTTTGAAGGACGTGGTTTTTACGATTATTACTTTTTCACAAAAGGCAATACTGTAGCTTGTGAACCTATAGACATTTTACAGTACCCTATGACCACAATTAATGATGGAGTAAGTGTAAAAAGAATAGATTCTAATACCGTAAAATTGTCTTTCAATCAATGGGGGAATTGGTGGATGTTGAATGGTGTGGGGGCACCAAAGCAAATTGAAACTCAATATTATTCTGTGAAGCTTGGAAATTGGAATGATTACTATCTCACAAAGAAACCTGCAGCAGATAGTGCGGTCTGGATTTATCAGGATGGCACTCGTCTGAAGGAGTATAAATGGTGATAAACTTTAAATAATAAAGCAAGGTGATGGGGGTATAAAGTAAGTCTAAAGCCTCGATGCACCAAAGTGTCTAGCTCTGATCATTCACTTTGTCTTATCTCATTAGCTCACTTACCTAAACGAAATGAGAAGAATCCTCTAAATTTTGGTAATGACGCTAAATTGATCCGAATTCTGGATAGGGCTTTAACCTGAGGGATTCATGGGTTTAATGCGATGAGAGGATCAAGAACAATAAAACGGATTTCTTAAGCCTTGCTTTTACTTGGAAATAAATCCTCAGATCTAATGAGAGAAACTGAACCTCTGAGCTTTGGGTAGGTGTGCAGCATAACCCGAAAAAGCTGGGGCGTCACAATGGATCACTTCAATTCATGAATTGTGGGTTGACCTTTGGGTTTTGGAATAGATTATTAGAAAAATTACGCCTGTATAAGGATAGTTCTTAGTCAGGTAAAAAAGCAAATGAGTAGATAAATTATTTGACGGTTGTTGAATAAATAGTGTCTTTTTATTAATTTTGGTATTAGTGTAAAGATATCATTTTCTTAAACGAGCCCAACATGATTTGGAATAAAATAGCCCTTTGCTTTTTCTTTGTTTGTATTGCTATTTCTATGAATTTTCTAATTGCTCAGCATCCGAACTGTGGTTTTGATGGATTGCATGAATCGTGGTTAGGTGAAAAGGGCAATCAAGAGTTGTTAGAAAAATTCGAGCAGTCTTATCAACAGTCGATACATTCAAGTTTTATAAAGTCATCAGCGCAATATGTCTTACCCGTTGTGGTACACATCATTCACGACAATGGCTCTGAGAATATAACGGACCAGCAGGTGATAGAGGGGATCCAACATCTGAATGATGCCTTTGCCAATCTCGATTATTACAATCCCGACACCGGTGTAGATGTAGAAGTGGAGTTTTGCCTGGCCAAAAGGGATCCCTCGGGTGCTGCTACGACCGGAATCAATCGTGTGGAATCCAATCTTACGGAATTTGATTACACTACGGAAGAAGATGATTTTAAGGATTTATACAGGTGGGATCCCACCCGATACATCAACATTTGGGTAGCCCGGGAGATATGCTCAGCAGCTGGTTGTGGTGTGATTGGGTATGCCTACTTTCCTACGGCTCATGGCACGAGTGTAGATGGTATTGTTGTAGAGGCGCCGTACATTGGGAGCACAGCATCTAACAGTGCTGTCCTTGCGCACGAAATGGGACACTACCTGGGGCTTTACCACACTTTCCAAGATGGATGCGACAACAATGACTGCCTGGCAGATGGAGACAGGGTGTGTGATACCCCACCAGATCAAACGACGGTGAGAACGGCTTGTGATGCGGTCACCAATAGTTGTAACAGCGATGAAGACGATGCTTCCCCGAACAACCCTTTTCGGTCAACCGCTTTAGGGGGCGTAGGAGATCAGCCGGACCAATTCCAAAATTACATGGATTACTCTCGCCTGGAATGCTTTGATCGCTTTACAGAAGGTCAGAAGACCAGGATGCATTTTGCGATTGAGAATCAGCGTCAAAGTCTATTGAATTCCAATGCTTGCGTGGATCCCTGCCCGAATCCAATTTCAGTACAGATCAATGCAAGCGCCACAGAGATTGAGGTAGGCCAGACGGTGCAGTT
>JAOXNT010121124.1:0-12406 GCA_028565815.1 Cletocamptus dominicanus | reverse complement strand
GCTCTTGCATTTTTTGGCCAGGCTCAGTGTTCGTTGAATGATCATCTTATCTAGGCCAAAGCTATTTTTATATAGTTTTTTCCCTCGCTTGATGCAAGACGGTTTGCCGTCCGTGATCATAAATATTTGTTTGTTGTGGTCTCTCTTTTTTCTCAGCAGCTTCATGGCTAGCTCTAAACCAGCTACTGTATTGGTGTGATAAGGTCCGACTTGTAAATAAGCAATGTCCTCTGGAGAAACCGTCCAAGCTTCATTTCCAAAGACGACAATTTCGAGGCTGTCTTTGGGGTAGCGCATTTTAATTAACTCAGACAGCGCCATAGCTACTTTTTTGGCTGGGGTAATGCGGTCTTCTCCATACAGAATCATGCTGTGGGAGATGTCGATCATCAACACTGTGCTTGTACGTGTTTGATGCGTTCTTTCATGCACAGAAAGGTTTCGCTCTGACAATCGAAACTGATCGACTCCGTTTTCTATGTAAGCATTTTTAATAGACTCAGAATAATTGATTTGCTCGTGGTCGTCACCAAATTGATAGGGGCGTGATTCCGGTAATTTTTCGGGACTATTGCCAGTGAATTTAGTTTGGTGATCTCCTGAGGACCCTTTATTCAAAGAGGAAAAAAGTTGTTTAAAGGCAGACTTTCTGATCTCTATACTAGACTTGCCCATAGGTATTAGCCCCTTATTTTTATCCTCCTTCAGGTAGCCTTTTTTCTTTAGATCTTCAATGAAGTCACCCATTGAATAGTCTTTTGAGCTGAGGTTGTACTGCTGATCCAATTGATTCATCCATTGCAATGCCTCTGCCGCATTACCTCCAGTGATGCTGAGTAGTTGTAAATAAATGTCCAATAATTGCTGGAAAGGGTGCTTGTCCTTGGATTCTTTGTTGAAAGCTGAAAACTTAAAGGCCTTAATAGACATAAAAAAGGGAGCTTTTGTGCTCCCTTATAACGTTTTTGTCTGGCTCTTTGTTTCAATATTAGATAACTCCCATATTATCGAAGACATCCATGACATCTCTAACATGTGCTGCTGAAGTCTGCAATAATTCATTCTCATCATCATTGAGATTCAATTCGATGACTTCTTCAATGCCGTGTTTACCCAATTTAACTGGTACGCCAAGGTACATATCATCGATGCCGTACTGCCCATTGAGGTGTGCACAACACGGGAATATCCTCTTTTCATCTTTTAGTATAGCTTCTACCATTTGAGCAGCAGCGGCCCCAGGTGCATACCAGGCAGACGTGCCCATCAGTTGAACGAGTTCTCCACCTCCTTTTTTGGTTCTCTCCACGATGGCGTCAAGTTCCTTTTTATCGATCATATCCGTTACGGGCATTCCAGCTACGGTCGTATACCTAGGTAGTGGGACCATTGTGTCGCCGTGACCTCCCATCAAGACAGCTTGAATGTCCTTAGGACTGACATCCAAAGCTGAAGCTAGGAAGGCACGGTAGCGCCCGGTATCGAGAATTCCGGCCATTCCAAAAACTTTATGCTTAGGAAGTTTGGAGATTTTACTGGCTGCATAGGTCATCACATCTAGAGGATTAGAAACCACAATAATGATCGGATCTGGCGTATGCTCTAAAATCGAATTGGTTACAGAAGCCACAATTTTTGCATTCGTTGAGATCAAATCATCACGACTCATACCAGGTTTACGAGGTACTCCTGCTGTAATTACTACGATATCTGATCCGGCGGTATCCTTGTAATCATCCGTACCGGACAGCCTACTGCTATAATAATCGATAGGAGCTTGCTGCCAACTATCAAGGGCTTTGCCTTTGGCTAAATCGCCCTTAATATCAAGAAGAACAATGTCTTTAACGAAATCTTTATGTGCTAACACATTGGCTACAGTTGCTCCAACATTTCCTGCGCCTACTACAGTTACTTTTGACATGGATGGAAAATTTTGTTTAAATTTGAGACAAAGTTAATAAATCATTACGCTTAGTAAAATATTGTTTAATTGCCTTAGTTTTGGGCATTCACTGAATTAGAAACTGATAACATGAAACAAGTTCTATTTATTACCATTTTTTTCTCTTTTTTAGTTAGCAACGCTTTTTCTCAGAATCAAAGACCAGTGTGTGGAATGCACGGGGAAGAACTGGTGATACAGCGAAAAAGAGCTTGGGAGATGCAAAAGCGCCTACGCTCAGCTGACCAGGCCAATAAATCAGAAGATACTTATTTCATACCCGTTAAATTCCACCTAGTGGCTGATGATAATGGAGAAGGACGGATATTGGAACACCATGTTTTACAGCAAGTTTGTTGGCTGAATGAAGCTTATGAGCCTTATAATATTCAGTTTTTTATCAAGGATGGCAGTTTCAACTACATTGATAACGAAATCATATTTGATAATCCTGGTTCTCAAGGGGCAGAGCTACGCATGGTCCGAATGAGAGATGATGAGGCCATGAATATTTTTCTAACAGATAAGGCCAATACTGGAGGAACTTTGGGGACGACCTTAGGTTATTACAGCCCTAGCAGAGACTGGGTTGTTATTAAAAACGATCAAATGAATGATGGATACAATTCCGTTGTTGGTCATGAGGTAGGACACTTTTTCTCTCTTCTTCACCCGCATAATGGTTGGGATAGTGAAGTGTGGGAAGAGGCGCGGCATGGAAATCCAGTTAATGTTTTGACCGTTGGTGGTGTAGAAGTAGAATGCCAAAACGGCAGTAATTGTGAGATTGCTGGAGACTTTCTTTGTGATACACCTCCGGACTATAATTTTGGTTTTGGACATCCAGATTGTGTTTTTGAATTAGAAGTTGGAGATCCATGCGGAGATATAGTTGATCCGATGGAAGTTAATTTTATGGCCTACTTTTTATCGTGCGATGATTTCGTTTATGAAATGACGCCACAGCAAGCGGAGCAAATGATAGAGAATATAGAGTCTTCAGATAGAGATTATTTGCAGAACGATTACGCTATGATTGGTGATCCAGGTACTTTTGGTTTGCTTTCTCCTTCAAATGGTAGTGTGTTGGAGATCAATGAGAATATAGGATTTGATTGGGAGGATGCTGCTAATGCTACGGCCTATCTTCTTCAGGTCTCTACTAGAAACTCTTTTTCAGATCCTTCTATAGTCTACAGTGCACTAGTGAAAGAAAGCTATGCTCTAGTGGATCAATTGCAAGAAAATACGCAATTCTATTATCGTGTCATTCCTATAAATGAGTATCGTACATGTCCTGACTATGCTGAGTTGGATGTAAAAGAATTCACTACTGGTTTGGGAACTTTTACCAGAGAATTGAATCCCGGATTTCAGGTTTCTTTAGTGGATCAAGTTGTTCAGCGTGGCCAGAATATTCGACTTCAATATGAGACAGATAGAGACAGAGAGATACGTTGGCAAATAATAAATTCATCAGGTGTTCTTCTTGCGGAAAATGAAACCACTTTTAAAGCGCACGGGTCGCAATACACTTTTAATGGCCTCAACTTAGATAGGGCAGGAGTATATTTTATGCACATTGAATCTGAAAATGCAGGGCAGACCTATAAATTTGTAGTACAGTAAGCAAAAAGTAAACTATGCGTTGGCTAGCCTTTGTATGTTTTTTTGCCTTTGGCCAGATGGTTGTCTGGGGGCAACATAAAAATGATTTTCATCCTTGTGGAACAATTCCATTTAAAACGGATTTCACTATTGCGTATGAAAAAAATCCCGTTGCCTATAAAGCATCGCAGGACACTCTCATTTACGTGCCTTTGACCATACATATAGTGGGTACAGACAATGGCAGTGGGTTTTACCAGGAGCTTTATCTTCATGAAACCCTTTGTCAGGTGAATGAAGACTTCGAGGAGTCAAATATCTACTTTTACATTTTGGGGGGTATTCGCTACTTGAGTAATTCTGATTATTATCAACATGAAACAGTGCTCGAGGGGGCGGATATGATGTTTGAGAATAATGTCCCGAATACGATAAATTGCTACATTGTCAGGGATCCTGCCGGGAATTGTGGCTACAATTTGCCTTATGCCGGCATAGCTATGAATACCTCTTGTATGGGGTATGGAGATCATACATTTTCCCATGAATTGGGGCACGCACTGACTGTTCAGCATCCATTTTTAGGCTGGGAGGGAAATACGTACCAAAGTGGTAGACCAGCTCAAGATACTTTAATATATAATTATACTTACTTTAAGGATACGCTGATCAGAGATACAGTTATTTTGGATACTACTTTTTCAGAATTGGTAGACAGATCTAATTGTTCTGAGTCTGCCGATCTGCATTGCGATACACCGCCGGACTTTCTCAGCAGAAGATGGTCTTGTGATGAGAATGGTATGAGTCCTAATGTTATGTACGATTCAAATAATGAGCCTTTCTATGCAGACGGGTCCTTGATTATGAGTTATGCCAGCGATGAATGTCAAAACAGGTTTACGCATGAGCAAACAAATAAGATGCGGGCAAACCTGATCTTTGATAAAGCGGAGTACCTTATCCCTAAAGAAGCTCCCACAATAGCTATAGATGAATTCGAAATATTGTCTCCATTGGAGAATGAAGATGTTCCTTTGAACGAGATAACCCTTAGATGGAATGCTGTTGAGGGCGTAAATAAATATGCGGTCGTACTTGGCTTTGGTCCTTTTCAATCCAATGCACAATTTTACTATGTTCAGGATACTTTTTTAGTGCCTGATGATTACAACTTCTTCCTTAATGCTCCTTATTCCTTTATAGTTAAGCCGCTTTATGATGATTACTTTTGTGCTTCTGAAGTACAGCGGAATTTCAACACAGTATTGGGGACATCAACTGAAGATGTCTTGGAAGATAATCAAATACGAATATGGCCAAGGGTATTGAATGCCTCTAAGCCTATTACATTTCAGAATGCTGGTAAACTAGACTGGAAGGTCGCCTTTTATAGCAGTGGCGGAAGAAAAGTTGCCTCTGACTTTCTCAAGTCAGGTCAGACCTTGCTTTCCTCAGAGCTTCGAGGGGTCAAACCCGGCGTGTATTTTGTCGAGCTCTCTAATGAACTGCGCAACATGACCACCACGCTGATCGTTCATTGACAGCAACAAGAATAGATGCCTTTGAAGATACTGGACCGATTTATAATTAAATCTTTTATACCTCCATTCCTAGCCACCTTCTTCATTTCTCTGTTTGTCCTAGTTCTCCAATTTTTTTGGAATTACATTGATGACATTCTAGGGAAGGGGGTTGGCATGCTCTATTTCTTGGAGTTTTTATTCTATTTGGCCATTACCTTTTTGCCTTTGTCCTTGCCCATTGGTGTTTTATTGAGTTCTGTTATGGTAATCGGTAATATGGCAGAAAAGCACGAACTCACTACCATTAAATCTTCAGGAGTACCACTTCTGCGCACAATTGCACCACTGATCATTTTATGTGTATTCATAGCGGGATTGAGTTTTTATAGCAACAATAACCTGATTCCATACGCCAATTTGAAAAAATATAGTCGACTCTACGATCTGAAGAAGAGTAAACCCACAATGAATATCAACGCAGGCATATTTAATGATGATTTTTCTGATATTACCATCTACGTTGCAGCTAAGGATAAGGAGACAGATAAACTCTCGGGAGTGATGATTTATGACCATAGTGACTCTAGAAAGTACTCCTTGGTAACAGCAGATAGTGGTTACATGCAAATCGATGATGCGACCAACCAAATGATGATGACCCTCTTTGACGGTGAACAGTATCAAGAGGATTTTAGTAATTTCAAAACAAGTAGTAATCGTTTTCCTTTTGTGAGAATGAAGTTTGAGAAGTGGCAACGCTATCTAGATCTTTCTGAGTTTGAAGTCGATAAAACAGATGAAGACCTTTTTCGGGGTAATAGAAAAATAATGAAATCAGGAGAGTTAATCTACTCAATAGATAGTCTTAAAAAAGATCGAATTAGCCGTGAGGAAAATTATAAAAACTATTTATCAGAATTATTCCCCGTAGATCCTGCTATCCAAGATACCATCACTAATAACGAAACTGAAAAGACGCAGGAGGGAAGAGAGCAAAAAAATATAGAGGAGCAAAAGGAGTTTCGGCTGCATCAGTCTCCAATAGATTGCATGAATACAGGAGATACATTTTTAGAAGACTTATATCACAAGGATCGCACGTTTGTAGTCAACGGAGCATTTTCCAGTGTTAATACTATGGTCAATCATGCGAAGAACACCAAGGAACGATGGCATTATAAGAATGAAAAGCTGGTGAAATACATCAGTGAACTTCACCAAAAATTTAGCCTGGCATTTACTTGCATTCTCTTTTTGTTTATTGGTGCTCCTATGGGTGCTATTATTCGCAAAGGTGGATACGGTTACCCCCTTTTGGTGGCCATTGTGTTTTTTGTGATTTACATTGTATTGATGACTTATTTTAGAAAAATGGCAGAGTCATTTCAGATTGATGCTGTTTTGGGAAGCTGGATGCCTAATATCATTCTATTTCCAATTGGAGTTTTTCTGACATTGAAGGCCATGAATGATTCCAAATTCATAAATTTGAATTTCAATTTTAAAAAGCTATTCAGCTGGTTCAGAAGAAAAAAGAAGTAATACGCTCTAGATCTGTAGGATTGTATTTCCTTGTCTCGTGCCTGTTTTGTGTATGGGTCTGGTATTATAGTGTCACGCATGACAAGGGCGATTTGTTATTGTATTTCAATTACAATCGAACTAAATTCCTCAATGAATGGAATATGTTTATTACGCGCTGGGCGGAGGAATTTATATATATCATTGTAGGTCTATATTTTCTTTTATTTAAGAAAGTACGATGGGCTATAGGAATTGCCTCTCTTGGCCTGGTGGTTACTTTGGTCAGTTATGCCCTTAAGACCTCCTTTAGTCATCCAAGACCTGTCAAGTATTTCAAAATTATAAATGAGCTTTGCTTACTCAATCCAATTCCGGGTGTGCCGGAGTATTTAGCCCACAATAGTTATCCCAGTGGCCATACCATGTCCGCCTTTGCCCTGTTTGGTTTTTTAAGTTTTCTGGTCAACCGGTGGTATCTGTCTATTGGCTTCGCTTGTTTGGCTATATGTGTTGGTTTGTCAAGAGTTTATTTAAATCATCACTTCATTGAGGATGTTGGTCTTGGTGCCGTGACTGGATTATTTTTGGGATGGATTGTGTTTGTAGCAGACACTTGGACAAGAAAAAGAAGAACTCATTGGTTAGAATGTCCTTTAATTAAAAGAAATTTTACTACATTGTAGTTACTAATCCGATCCTCTTATGATAAGAATAATTACGGGCACTGTCCTGTTGTTGACTTTAGTAGTTTCTGTACAAGCGCAGCCTATAAATGATGACTGTGAGGCAGCGGTAAACCTAGGTGTATTGCCGTTATGTACGGATGAGAATGAGTTTTCTAATGTTTTGGCTACGGCATCTACCACTTCCTCTTCAGGAATGGAGGCACCGCCCTGTTTCAATGGAAATCAGGTCGATAGGGATGTGTGGTTCACCTTTCAAATGCCTAATGATATATCCGATGTAACCATCATTATTGAAGGGGCCATGAATGATTCTGAAAGCATTCTGCAGCCTCAGGTGGCATTGTACAGAGGGATTTGTGCCGTAGATCAATTGAATTTTCTGAATTGCGCTTCAAGTCAATTGGGTGATAGACGGGTGCGCCTAGATGCTTTTAATCTTGTTGGCGGTCAAACCTATTATCTCCGAGTTAATGACTACAGTGAATCAGCTCGTGCTAATTCGGGAGATTTTCAGGTTTGTGTTTTGGAATATGTTGGCGTATTTAATATCGGAGGTTCGGATGATTTTTCATCGGCATGCACTGGAACTTTGTTTGATAGTGGTGGGCCAGATAGTAACTATGATAATTCTGAGAACCACAATTTTACCATTTGTCCGAATGTAGCTACCAATTGCATAGTTTTAGATTTACATAAGATATCCTTGGAGCCATCCTTAGATCAGTTGAATATCTACGAAGGTAATGGTACGGGTGGGCAACTGCTGGCAACAGCTTCTACACTTTTACTTCGCGATGAATTTCGAGTTGCTAGTAATTCTGATTGTGTAACGGTAGAGTTTATCTCCGACAACTCTGTAGTTAATGAGGGTTTTGAATTAAGCTGGGCTTGTCAAGCAGAGCGCTGCGAGGATAGTGCTCCAGACAATCCAGACCTTATTGGTCAGTTGCCGTTTGATGCAGAAGGAATAAATGTTTGTGAAGATTTTTCTTCCGTTGGTATTGATGTATGTCAGGAGCTTGGTCGTCCATTATTTTTGGGGGGACCTGATTATTTCTTTAGGTATGATGCTCCAGTAGATCAGTGTGTAGATATCCATTTAGAGTCTACATTAGAGAACACGGGTGTTGCCATTTTTTTGCTGGATGATACTGGAGAAATTCGAGAATGTATTGATGCAGCCGCCCACGGTATTATGTATTCAGTACCGCTTGAAGAAGGGGAAAGTTATCTGATTGCCGTGGCCAATGCTTCCGGGTGCTTTCAATTTGATCTCAGCATAGAACCGAGCTTGAACTGTATATTAAATCCAACCCTGGATAACAGTCTTTGTAACCCCATTAATACCTGTTTTGATGAGTCTAGCGATGACTTGACCACGAGACTCTTTTTTGAGGAATCAATAGTAGATTTTACCATTTTACAGAATATCAATAGTGGCTGTTGGGCACAAGACATTGATTCTACTAACCTTGATAGTAGTCAACTTGATATGGTTAATTTTTACTGGTTTACGCTTGAGGTATTTGAAGAAGGCAATATTGGTTTTTTTGTGAATAGTTTTGCACCAACTGATATTGATTTCAACGTTTGGGGACCCTTTTCAGATGAAATCATTTGTAATCATCCCGATTCGGTAAAAAGTATGATGGCGACTACTCAGCCAATTAGAAGCTCTTGGGCAAGAGGGGATGGTCCGACGGGATTAGCGGATGTCCATCCTGTTACAGGAGTTCCTGTTTTTGACGAATTTGATTGTGATTATCCTCAAACGGGGCCTGAAGGGGATGGTTTTGTCAGAACCATACCCGCAATGGCAGGTGAACATTATGTCTTTTTATTAAATGATTTTTCTGGAGCAATTGATGACCGTGGCCTTTTGATAGATTGGTCTCCTATGGATCTGGAGAGTATACTAGCCGATGGGTTTGGTGGTTTGAGCTTCATAGATACAACAATCTGTGAAACAGATACCTTTTTCTTCGACTTTCTAATGCCTGATGTACCATTGAATATCGAACCCGATGTAGGTGTGAGTTGCCAATCTTGTGACAATCCGTATATATTGCCTTCTGATAGTACTATCCAGTATAAGATCACCTTGCAAGGTCAATGCGCTGTAGATACACTCATGTTGACATTAAATGTTCTTGAAGAAGAACTACCAGATCTTTTCGAAATATGTAATGGCCAGGAGCTAAGGCTCAGTGTTGATATTGCGAATCAGGATGCCACCTATAGTTGGTCTGGAGATGTCGATTCGTTGAGTTGTACACAATGTCCAAATCCTGTTTTCCAAAGTAGCGTTGCTGGAACTTACAGATTTAATTATGTGGTAGAGTTAAGCGACTGCCGTATCGAAGACAGTACTGTAATTATAGTGGATGAGGCGATAGGCCCGGATTATGAAATTATTGGCGATACCTCTGTTTGTGAGGCGACTTTGTTGCAGCTAGGCGGAATGGACTTCAGTGAAAATGACTATGTCTGGTTGTTGAACGATTCGGTTGTTAGCACCGAGTCTAATCCCACAGTAGAAATAAATGCTTCTGCTACCTTTGTTCTTCAAGTGTCTAATGGAGAATGCCCTTACCCATTGATTGATAGTGTTATTGTAGAAATGGTGCGACCACCGGTAATAAATGTTATCGATGATGTCACAGTTTGTGAAGGCGATACACTCATCTTAAATCAAAGCACTATTCAAGAAGATGTAATTTACAATTGGTCTAGTAGCACTGGTACTAGCGTGCTAAACCCTGAGGATGGCCGAGGCGTGTTGGTGCCGGCTGAGAGTGGGAGATATACATTAAGGGCTGTTCGAGGGCCTTGTTCTGTTTCTGATGAGGTATTTGTAGAAGTGATCCCTTCCAGTATTGAGATTCTGCCTGATCAGGATACACTTTTGACTTGTCTTGGTGATAGTGTGTCCTTGTCGTATGGCTTTAGACCAGCAACAGCTGAACCATTTTGGGTGAATGGCAGAACGCGTGATACCTTGATCGATACAGAGCTTCAGTTCATTGCGAGAAACTCCCAGATGCTATATGCCTATAGTGAAAGTAATGGTTGCCCTGTTGTTGATTCCATTTATATACGAGTCGACTCTTTGCCCAGAGATTTGAGCATTAGCCCTATGGATACTAGTATATGTGAAGGTGCTACCGTCGTATTAACAAGTCCAGAATTTGACCCGGCATTGTACGAAATGGTATATCTATGGACGCCAACGACTGGTGAACAAAGTGGAGACACACTTTATAACTTTGTGATTACACCAGATGTTACGACGACCTATTCTAGAATAAGTCGAACAGGGGTTTGTGTAGATACTGCAATGGCGACGGTCACAGTTAGAAACATTCCAACAGTGCGTATTACGCCAATGGATACTACTATTTGCCCAGGAGAGTCTGTTCAAATTATTGCTGAGGTAGACCCTCTCGATGCTATGCTCACCTGGTCAGGCGGTGACAGATTATCTTGCTTGGATTGCCCTAATCCTGTGGCGAGTCCAGAGTCAACGACGACTTATTCCCTAGAAGCAGAAATTGAAGAATGCCCCTCTGAAATGGTTTCAATTACGATTAATGTCGGGGAAGATTCCCCTCCTTTTGACCGGCCGTCAGATTTGATTATTTGTGAGGGTGAGCGCTTGGAACTCAATCCCAATGAAGTGGAGGACTTTGATTATGAGTGGCGTAGTGACGACCCTGATTTTAATCAACAAAATGAACGCAACCCAACTGTACAGCCTAGCGTTGGATCTACAACCTACTTTGTAACGGTTACTGACCCTAGTAGTAAATGTAGCGAGAATACCGATAGATTTACCGTGCTTGTTCCCGTTTTGGATGACTTACCTGACTTTGTCTATTGCTCTCCTTTAGATAGGCTGCAGGCTACAGCAAGTTTTATAAATGCGGGAAGAATACCAAATAATGCGAATGTGGATTATAGGTGGTCTACAGGAGATCGTACGGATTCCATTACATTCACCCCTTCAATATTGAATGAACAAGAGTTATTTCTTGAAGCCAATGTAGATGGATGTGTAACTCAGTCGAGTGGAATGGTAGAGCAGGTAGATTTCTCAGCAACTTTAGTTGGTTCGATTCCTGATAGCTCGACAGTGCTTCTTGGTTCTTTTGTGGATTTGCGATTAGATCTTAATATAGATTCTAGGGATGAACTAGGAAATATTGAATGGTTTGAAAACGGTAGACTCATAGCCTCAGGTGTTGAGCGCTTGAGTGGTTTAGAATTATCGCAATCTGACAGAATACAATATATAGTCATAGTAAACACGGCATCTGGCTGTTCAGAAAGACTAAATATTACCTATTTTCCAATCCCTGTTCAGCTTCCGAACGCATTTTCTCCAAATAATGATGGTCAAAATGATCTTTTTAATATCGTGGGACTGGAGGATATTACCGAACAAGTGGTTATAGAAGAGTTTAAAGTTTTCTCACGATGGGGTACCTTGATTTATGATAATGAGAATCCTCAAGAAGGCTGGGACGGAACGGATGGAGCCAATGACTTACCCATGGATACCTATAAATACATTATATCACTTCGCTTAGGCGAAAGTATGTTGACACGTCAAGGAGAAATAAATTTAATTCGTTAACGAAATCCTAGCAAACCCTTCCTTTAGCCAAAAAGCGGTGGTTCTTGCCTAGTTAGGGTAAACCTGGACTAGTCAAGCAATGGTACAATTGGTTGTTGAAAATCGCTCAAGCTCAGAATAACAAAGAAAAAATCATTGAATACGAACGATTTTTTTTATTGATATTTTCTACCAAGAGCAGCACTATTTTTCTGTATCTATCCGACCAACTACTTATTGTTAGCTGACCACTGATGGCCGAAATTTGGTATAAAAACCAAAGTTATGAACGGATCTTCCGAACTTTTCTGCCTCAAGAATTGCATAAAACCCTTGCAGGGCGGGTGTTAGTAACTTTTTTTGCCTATTTTAGCGTACGCAACGTAAAAAGTTTGTAAATTCGCTGTAATTGTTATACATTAGCGCTTAATGTAATTTAAGTGTACGCAACATGTATATTCAGAGAATAAATACCAAGCAAAACGGAAAAGTTTATCCTTCC
>JAOXNT010120902.1:0-12422 GCA_028565815.1 Cletocamptus dominicanus | reverse complement strand
ACTCAAAAATAAACAACGACTCCATTTTTAATTCTATACTGGTGAGCGAGGTGATGACCAAAAAAATTGCAACGGTAAAAGCCACTGATACCGCACTTTATGCTGTTGGTATTTTCAGGGAAAATCTGTTTCATGCCCTGCCCGTGGTAGATGAAGCCGGCAAATTAACGGGTATGCTGACCACTTACGACTTACTCACTTACGCCTATAATGAACCCGAATTTTTGAATAGTTGAGTTTTCAATTATCCCTCGAAGTGCAATGAAAGTGTAAAGGTGCGGGAAAGTATCTTTTCTATTATTCTGGACTGCTCCAAATCATCATCAAAGATGAGGGTGTTACCCATGCCTTGTGACATTTTTAGCTCGGGAGAGAAAATGAAATAAGGGAAAAAGAATTGAATACCAACGCCAACCTCCGCCGCAAAATCGGTAGGCGCGATTTTGATACGAGTGTCTGCCTGCCGTGCGTTGGAATCGCTGGCTACATCAAAGCCATATTTCACACCGGCGATTACAAATATCCGTTTGTCTTTGTAGGGAGCCGACTTGTAGCGGACATGGAAGGGTAATTCTACAAAAACGGATTCTACCCGCCGCGTCATTAAAGAACCATTCCCGGCAGAATTGAATTCCAGTTTGCGCTCTGAGAAAGATAACGTTGGTAGTAGGCGAAAATCAAAATATTGCCCGATTTTCAGGTTAGTTACGATGCCCAGATTGAAGCCAGGACCCGTCACGGATTCTACTGACTGTATGCTGTCGTTAAGGATAAAAGATTTGGAGTGAAAAATCTGGTAGTTGGCTCGATTAAGCCCCAGCGTAATTCCGAAATAGTAGGGTTTTTGTTGAAAATCAAGAAAGTTATAATTGCCACGAGCGGATTGGGCTTTCACTCCTGCTGTCAAAAACAGTAAAAAAGCCACACTTGCACAAATACGCATTACTTGAAACCGATATAAATGGAACAAATTCCCAGACTTAATTTTTTGCATTGATTAGAATTAAACCCTGTTCTTTGAAGCACGTTCAGAAAATCCTGACCATCCGGAAAGGCTTGTACGGACTCGTACAGATAACGATACGCTCTGGGGTCTTTGGATGTTACTCTGCCAATGAGCGGCAGTACATATTTAAAGTACCCATTAAACAGTTGCTTGAAGGGAAATATTGTAGGACGACTAAACTCTAACACGACAATTTGTCCGTTTTTTTTCAAAACACGGTATATTTCTGCTAATCCAGCTTCCAGATTTTCAAAATTCCGCACCCCGAACGCTACCGTTGCTACCTCAAAAGAATCAGCTGCATACGGTAAATTTTCACTATCTCCCTGTTCAAGTCGAATCAAATCATCCAATTGCTTTTTGGCTATTTTCTCCCGACCAACTTCCAGCATTTCATGAGATAAATCCAGCCCGATAATTTGCTCGGGGTTGAGCTGTCGGTTAATTTCAAGCGTCAAATCTGCTGTACCGGTTGCTACATCCAGTATTCGCTGAGCCGCTCTGTTTTTAATACTTCCAATAGCCTTTCTGCGCCAAAGGACATCCATCCGCAAGGATAAAAAGCGATTCAAAAAATCGTAGTAAGGAGCAATATTGTCAAACATTTTTCCGACCTGCGACTTTTTGCTTTCTTTAGCATTATAGGGTTTTACCGTTTTTTGCATGAATGAAGATTAACAAACGAAATTTAGCAAATGAGATGTAAAGAATAGTACAAATATCGAACAGAAAATGGCAAAGCTGTACAGACAACCTTGCCATTCCTGATTTATCAGCTTATTGCAAAATAAACCCTGTTGGACAGGAATTGTTTACTCAAAACTTATTTTCGCTTTGCCTGCACCCCGATTTTCATCTTGGCATCCAGGTTCATATCTCCCATTGGCGTGCCACTCATCACAAATTTTCCATCCAGATTTTGTTGAATATCCGAGGATATTGCCCAGCCTGTTTTTTCATCTACCACAATCACTCCATTGACGGGTCCCTTCAGGTCATAGGAAATTTTCATTCCCTGGCTTTCAATGGGTTCCGCATCGGGGTCGCTTTTGGTGGTCCCTGTTACATCTATGGTTACCAGTCCTTTTTCGCGTTCCCGAATGGTGTAGGTATAGTCGGTAATCATTCCAATATTGCTTTCATTATCCGTTGTTCGACTCCAGGAGTCTCCCGCTTTCAGCGGTTTGCCCTGTGAAAAACCGGTCAGAGAATTGAATACTCGCTTGAAAGAAGACTCTCCTACGTAGTTTTCCAGCATTTGAGATACCTGCTCCCCTCCTTTTATTTTTCCTAATACTTCCTTGATGATGGCATCGGCTCCTTCTATGGTATTTACATTGCCTCGCCTGTCAAGATTAGCAGACATTTCTTTGCCAATCATGCCCGCCAGTCCGGCAAACGGCGAATCGCCATTGTCGCTTTTTTGAGAATCATAGCTCATATCTCCCATCATAGGCACCGACTGGTTGGCTACGATTCGGGTAATTTTAAAATCTACATCCGTAACACCTGATGGGCTTACGTCTTTTACCATAAATTGGTAATCCTGTTCAAATGTACCCGTAGTGGACATATCTTGCCCCATGATGGACATCCCCATATCATTAGTAGTAGTAACGACGTAGTCTATCGTTGCTCCCTTTTCGAGGTTCATGTCCATGGTAAGGGGGGCAGTCGAGCTACACGCTCCAATCAACCATACAAATAGTGAAAGTGATAAAAATTTAGTGAACGTATTCATTGATAAGGTTTAATATGAAAAACAATTTTGCAAATAAAAGCATATTCCTGAAAAGAACGATGGCTGCTGTACAATTATTCTCTCGACCTTTTTACTAACTCCTCCAAAATAGCCAGACTATCCGGCTGTACAAAGTAATTACAATGATGACAGCCAATCACCGTTACTTCTGCATTTAATAAATCCGGCATATTTTTCATGGCATCCACTGCTACTGCAACGTCGTTGGGCTGGCTTTGGTTGGCTAGTGTTCCGATACCCAGCAATATTTTTTCTAAAAAACGCTTCAACCTTTCCTGATTGGTTTGGTACTGGTAAATATCACCGGCTATCAAATGGTATCGGGTGTCACTGGTAACTGCGTTTTCCCATAGTTTTTTGGTGAAATCGCTCTCCCCTCCCATCTGTGCGAGCGTAATGGTCAACGGTTGGGTAGCTACCAACGCCGTATTGAATGAAGTCAAATAGGCCGAAATCGGTGCCAGCCAGGATGCTCCAAAATTGAGCGCGAAAGTAAGTAGTTTGACCAACATATCCCGGTATTGAGGAATTTCTCCAAAAGGTGAACCACCGTTGGGAGTACCAAACATCCAGAGGTTTTTAGCAAAAGGTTGTCCTTTGAATAGTTGCTCCAGCAGATACCGGCTGACCAGCCCCCCCATTGAGTGTACCAGCAAATCAATATGCTTGTCCGTGCCGGGTTCCAAACCCCTTTCTTTTAGCTGCAATCGTAGCTGCTCGGCTATTTTTTCAATGGGTTCATTGAGGTTTTCGTAGTCAAAAGTCAGAATCAGGTCGTAATATTCTTGTTGGTACAAATATTCCAGGTGTTGGAGCATTGGTTTGGTATCTCCAATAATGCCATGCAGTACCAGCAGGATACGGTCTGCTTTTTCTATTTTTCGCTGAATGCCGCGTGTGTTTCGGTGGGGTTTACTATTATGACCATAAGACACCCAACGAAGTTTGAATATATGGTTCGTTTGTCCGATTGTTTTTAGCATAAAAAACCAAAATGCGCGGGTGATAGAGCGTTTTTTGGCTGGCACGACAGGCATTTCGGTAATTTCCACCAGTGTACTTCCGTTTTCTTGCGACACTGCTCTTCCGACCGGAATAAAAAATTCTCCATCGTGTGTAACGGGAATAATTTGTTCGCTGGATTTTAATTTTCCTTCCCAAACCAATTTTAACGGGTTTTCTTGTAAATTCTCCTCGTTTTCCAGATTACTGATTTCAATGATAGAAGAATTGTTCAGACTGCGTTTTCCCTTCTCGAACACCATGATATCCGACCCTTCTGTAATCAAAGAGTGAATTTCTGCCAGAGGGTAGGCACTTCGTCCGCGTGATGCCTTGGTAGTAGCTAAAGAAACGCTCCCCTTTAGTTGGGAATGAGGCAAAATACGCCATTGAGTATCAGGTATTACGACTTCCTGGTTACCAATCACTTGCTGAGTCCGCTGCGTATGAACGGTGATTGTTTTGATCTGCCAGTCGGAGCGGCTGGCATTTCGTCTTTTGATGGCTGTGCGTCTCGGAGCCGGTGCATCTACTACTTTTCCTACTTCAAACCCCTTGCTTAATAACGGGTAATCGTCAAAAGGAGTAGTACTGACAATGATTTTAAAAACATCCGTAATTGCCTGTTTTTGAGAATCCAGAATAGCCAGCCCATGCTGATTATCGAGCGTTATCCAGCGATTTTGAGGAGGCAATACCTGAACCGGAAAATGAATATTGATACCATAATGACTATTCAGATTCACTAGTGAAACAAACAGCTTGCGACCTCCCGTATTTCGAGCTTCAATTTGGTAATAATTGGCAACGGGGTCACCAAAAGCATCCAAGTCCTCACCGACTTTTGGGTAATTGAACCAGATTTCATTAGTTTCCATCACGGTCTTTGCTCCAGTATTAGCATCTTCATGGATGAATCGCACCTCCAATTCTTCTGCCGACATACTGGATTGCTGATTCTGCAAGGCATTCAGTCGCTCCCATTGGGCAATTTTTTGTAAAATGGCTATGATATAATGTACTGCTCTGGCATCTGTTCCACGACAACCGTGAATTAATTCTTCCTTATTTTTATAAATCAGTAAAGAGTCATGCTCTATTTTTAATTGATAATTAGTCAAGGTTTCATCCCAAACCCATTCTAGTTCAGGAGTATTTACTGTATCCGCTTCGGATAAAAAGGCTTGCATTTCATCGTAGCTTCCATTCAACAGCACCATAAGAGAAGCTGGGAAGTTAGCCAATTTTCCAAAATAAAAACCTTCATTGCTCAAGAAAGTGCCTGCTGGCAAATGCAGTTCCGATGTTTTTAATAACACATTTTTTACCTCTGCATTACCAACCAGATGCTGTTCGCCGTGGTCTGTCTTTTCATAAATACTCACCGACAGGGGTGTTTCTGCGTCCAGGGGTAATCCATCCAATGCTCCCAATGGCAAATACCATTGATAATTTTGATACAAAAGTGGTAACGGAGCTCGGTTCTCCTGTTTTTTGTTCGATAAAAACGATTTTTCCGGGTCAAAATCTCCATACACCTGCATAACCGGAGTTTGTTCGTCTGTTTCTTGCCGGACTTTATAGCGCGTTCGATCGAATGCCGCACGATAACTCAAAGATGGATTTAAAAATAAACCTGTCCAGAAATGAGTACTAAACAAGCCTCGTCCGTCTTCTGTTTCCCAGGCTGATTCGTGCCGATTGCAAGCAGCTATTAGCAGATGTGACGAGGTCGGGATAGTGATCTGACCGGTTTCTGACCACTGTTTTTGGTAAAAATCTCCAAAATAAGTGTCCAGACTTCTGGAGCCATTTCGTCCGGAGGTAAAACGCATAGAACGCAACCCGGAGGGCGTTCCCAGATTTCGGGTGGCAGAAGCAGAATGGCAAGAATCCAGAATAACCACTGTCTGCACCCCTTTTGGTATTTTAGATAGCAAAACAGCCAATTCTTTATCAGCAATATCATGGTTGCCGGGCAGGCGGCTGTCATAAGCCACCAGGGTTTCATCCTGCTGCATGCCATCAAAACGAGCAAACTCAGGGGCAGCCCGGGCATAGGAACCATGTCCGGCATAACAAAAAAGCACAAAGTCGCCTTCTTGTGCGGCTGCTATCAAATGCTCCTGAAAATGACGCAGAATATTATCGCGAGTAGCATGAGCATTGCGCAGCGTTTTGAACGAAGGATTTAAAGATTGAAAATTAATTTCTAAAAATCTTTTCAAATAATTAATATCATTCAGGCAGCCGGATAATGGACTTACACCTGATTCGGGATGGTACTCATTGATACCTACCAAAAGAGCATGTAGTTGAGGCATATTTTGGAGTTTTATTTTGTTTAAATATTGTTTTTTTAAGACTAGGGGAGTTCGCAAAAAATAATCTACCCGTTTTCTACGAATTTGAATTTATACTTCGTCTATCTTTTTTGTAAGGTACTCAATAGTTATTTTGAAAAACATCCAAGGTGGTCTTGACCCCTTGATTTTTCAAAATAAAACAATGGGGCAAGCCCCATAGGAAAGCTGATATTGAGTACCTTACCTTTGCATCTTAGCAGTAAAGATAAACGACACGCTTTTTTGAATACGCTGGTCAAAATAGCTGGTCTATCTGGCTAGTTATTTCTTTATTTTGCCTAATTAGAGTAATTGTCGGCTATTGCTAAAGTCGGCACAGACAAATACGGATATTCTACCTTTGCCAGATACAGTCCCTGCGGGTAGGCGAATACAGGTTGCGGGTTTTGTTGTGGAGCAGTCAGCAACTTTTTAAATTCCGAAAGGGGCTTTTTTCCCATTCCCACCATTACTAACTCTCCAACTATCATCCGAACCATTGCTCTAAGAAACCGGTCAGCAGTAATCGAAAATATTAGCTGAGATTGGCAGTCGCTTATGGTTAAATTTGCCTTTTGTACCTGACAAATTGTGGTAGGGTAGCTATCCGGCTGCTTGCAAAAAGAGCGAAAGTCCGAAAAATGAGGGAGTAATTTTATGGCTTGTTGCATGGTGTCCAAATACGGGTCGGCAAGCGGGTAGTAAGTACTTAGCTCTGCCAAAAACGGGTTGGGAGTTCGGTGAATCCGGTAGTGGTAAGTGCGACTGATGACATCTGTTTGTGCATTGGCATCGGGGGCGACAGGGTGGATCGCAAGCACCCGAATATCTGCTGGCAACATTTTGTTCAGTCGAAAAACAGCGTCAAAATCCCATTCGATATTATTAACAAAATGAGCAAAAAACTGACTCGCATGAACGCCCGCATCGGTGCGTCCACAGGCATGACAGGTGATTTGCTGGTGAAAAAGTCGGGACAAACAATCTTCCACTACCGACTGAATACCAACAGCATTGGACTGGTTTTGCCAACCGGAGAAACGAGTGCCTTTATAGGCAAGTTGCAGGAAATATTTCATCGGAAAATACGGCGATTTCGTGTAAAATTGGTTTGCAAGGCATCTTTTTCCAGGGATTTACTAACTGGATCGTGCGTGTGATGCTCTTTTTCGTGGAATTGTTGGGCAGTATGCACATAGACAAAATTGTTTTCCAGCCCTATCTGTTCCATCAAGCCGGAGCGAGCGAGCAAGTCGCGTACTGGTCCGGTAGCACTACAAATACACAGTTGAATGGATTGTTTTTTTAATAATAAAAAACTTTCTTTGAGGGCGTGCAGCCCGGTACTGTCAATATCGTGGATATTGCTGGCATCCAGATAAAAATATTGCAAGGAACGTTCTGAATCGTGAACCAGGCGTTTAACGGTTTCTTTAAAAAATCCGGCATTGGCAAAATACAGTTGGTCGTCAAAACGAAGAATCAGTGTCCCGGGAATCTCCTTTGCATTTGGAAACCGTTCCAGGTTTCTGAAATGAGTAGTGCCTGGTATGCGCCCCAAAAGGGCAATATGTGGTCGGGAACTCCGGTATAGCGATGCCCCCGAAGAGAGCAATACGCCTGTTAAAATCCCTGCCGGAATACTCACCAGCAAGGTTATCAAAAAAGTAATCAACATCATCGCAAAGTCATGCCGATGGGTATGCCACAAGTGAATAGCCTCTTTATAATCAAACAAACTTTTTACCGCCAGCAAAATAATGCCTGCCAGTACTGCTTTGGGCAGATAATAAAAAAGAGGAGTGAAAAACAACAACGTAATGGCTACCAAAAACATAGTGACCAGAGAAGCTACGGTCGTCCTGGCTCCTGATGCACTGTTGATGGCAGAGCGGGTAAAACTGCCAGAAATGGGCAAGGCTTGAAAAAAAGCCCCTCCGATTTTAGCAGCTCCCAACGCCAATAATTCCCGATTTGGCACTAGCTCATAGTCCTGGTGGCGGGCGTTGAGTACTTTGGCAATCCCCAGGCTTTCTACCAGACCAATGATGGTGACTGTCATAGCGGTAGGCAGTAGTTTTTGAATATTGCTCCAGGAGATGTCGGGAAGTTGGAAGTTTGGCAGCCCTTCGGGTACTTTGCCAACGATAGCCAGCCCCTGTTCGTGCCATTGGCAAAACCAGCATAGCAACGTAAATAAAATCACTACCAGCAAAGCTCCGGGAAATTGTTTTTTGATGTGCTTCATTCCATAAATAAAAATAATGGTCAAAAAGCTCACCATCACCGTAAGCCAATCGGTCTGTGCTATGTTTTCAACGGCATAGCTTATGTTTTGTAGCACACTTTGACCACGCGGAATGTCAAACCCGAGTACGTCTTTCAGTTGACTGATTCCTATAATGACAGCGGCAGCAGAGGTGAAACCGGCAATAACCGGATGGGATAAAAAGTTGACCAGGAAACCCAGTCGCAATGCACTTAATAACACTTCCATCAAGCCAATTATCAAGCCGCACGTGATGACCAGACTGACAAACTCGGCAGAGTAAGGAGGAGCTAATTCGCTGATACCTCCCAAAACCAGTAGCGAAGACACAGCCACAGGACCCACTGCCAGTTGCCTGGATGTCCCCAAAAACGCATAAATAAAAATAGGAACCAGGGCAGCATACAGCCCATAGACAGGGGGCATACCGGCCAGAAAAGCATACGCCATCCCTTGTGGTACCAGCATAATGCCGACCGTCAATCCGGCAAAAAGGTCAGCGCGGAAAGTGTCGGGACTATAGTTTTTTAGACTGTCAAGAATGGGGAAGAAGCGTTGCAAGAATTTTTTTGTAAATAGTGATGAAAAGCTTTTTGTGCTAATACAAAAACGACGTTTTGTACCTCCTGTTACGAGATAATACCTTATTGTCGTCTGGAGGTTACAAGAAAACCACAAAACTTGTTGGGCAAAATAAAGAAAATAATTAACCAGATAGACTAGCTATTTTTTCTTTTAAGGAATTTAGAAAAGTTCTTGCATAATGAATTATGGAAGCACTTTTTAAGTTTCTTAAAAGGACAAAGAGCGGTGTAAATGGATGATTATTAATTTTATTTTGCCCTATTGAACCGTTCTTCCTGCTAGCACCGCTTTGGGCAAATAAAAAATGGGGTATCACCTGTTGACCAGGTAATACCCCGCGAATATTGTATGAAACGTGTACTTTTTATTCCCCTTTGGGGGGCTCCGTTTTCAGGGGAGTTGCTATATGCGAAATACGCTCGGCAGGGTTAATGACTGCCAAAGAGTCGTAGAAGGAAACCAGATAATCACTGATTGTTTCTTTATTAAACGCATTTAGGGAGCGCATTTCTGCTATTGTTTTAAAAATTTCATCCTGTTTGTTTCTGAAATAGATTTTAATCCCTTTCAGTTCCGTCAGGTCTTCCTCGAATCCTAAAAAGATTCGGGTTTGCAGAGAAGTCATCTTGTAGTTGGGGTTAGGCATTGCATAAGAGGCATTTACCAAACCCGAAAAATCAAAATCATAAGGAACCGGAATGACCCGCCCTTCTTTGATGATATATTTTACATTGCGACCCGACTGCAAGCTCCAGTCTGAGTTACCAATCATGTACTGGTACAGGGAAGCAATTTTTAAAAGATTCTGATGAAAAGTATCTCTGGGAAGATACAAGCTGTTTTTCACCGACTGGTCTGCTCCGACTCGAGCTTTGAGCTCGGCGGTATCTTCAATCAAGAAGCCCCAGTTTTTGGACTTGTCGCCTGTAATGACATCAACATAAGTGATTTTGAGCATTTGTACCCGATAGCTGTACTCTGTCAACTCATTATAAAGCCGATAAGCCAGATATTCTTTTTGCAACAGGTGTTTGGCTTCGGTACGGTTAGCTACACAGTGCGTCACCAGTTTATAATCATCAAATTCGGACAAACCGGCTGCTCGCAAATCTTTTTTCCTGAAGTCAATTTTTAGCGGAGCCATTTCGCATCGTGTTCGGCGGAAATTACCACGGTTTATGAGTTTGACTGCCCACCGTTGCTCTTTTCCCTGTTCGTCTTCAAAGGTAAGCCAGCCCTCGAATTTGGTGTCCGACCGTCTGTTGGTATCAATAGCCGTCCAGTCTGCTTCGAGCGTAATAGAGAGTACCTCACGGTGCGATAGTTGGTCAAAGATACTGGATTGTCCGTGCAAACCGCCTGCTATCAGGAGGATTGACAATAGTGACAATAGCAAACCTGTGACGCGTTGAAAGTGAGATAGAATGTTCTTAAAGACCATATACGTTTAGTTACTCAAAAAATAACACCTCGCGGGTGTTTTGCTGCTGCAATATTTGTAAAAATAACAATGAGATGCTACTACTTGTTGTATTTTTTACACTAACTTAACAGGCGATAATTTCAGTAAAGGAAAAGGAGAATAGAAAACTGGAATTTTTATTGGTAAAAATGGCTTTGTCGAAATAGTATTGGGGGAGTGGTGGAGGACACTAAATAAAGTATTAGTGAAAAAGAAGATTAATTTTTTGTTAAAATACGACCATTTTTTAGAATTTGGTTCTTCTACCAAATCAACCACTTTTCAAAAAAATTATTAGCTTTGAGTCAGAATACATTTACCAGTTTTCCAAAAAATAAATATGAACCGCGAACTAGTCAATTTGCAAAAGAAAGTCAAAAACTATCAGGAAGTGTTAGCCAATACCCGCGAATATCGGACGGTATGGAAAGAAACCTTGCAAGATATGATTGTCAGTCAGCTGACTGAAATCAGTAAAGAAGTCGGGTTGGACAGCGAAATAGAGGTGAAATCAGAATTGGAAAATCTCGAAGCAGTTGTCTTTTCATTGGGAGCCATGAAGAGTGGTATGTACAAGGAAGTCAATGACTCTATCAAACGCCACTTGATTAAGCACAATGGTTCGCTGATTTATCAGCAATTATTTAACGGGAAAGTGATTGTCATTATCAACTATCCGTTTATTGAAAATTACGGGCAGCCGCACCCACCAAAGACGATTGCCATTTATCGGCCAGAAGAGTTAAAAGAACCCTTCTTTGTGCGTCATCTGGAAGAGTTTATTACCGAAATCCACCATTGGGAGGATTATGATGATGACGAACGACACGGTAGCGAACCCAGCCAAAAAATTGGCTTCCGCCTGAATTTTGAGAAAGAAGCTGCCGCTGCCGGGTAAATAACAGCCTGGAGTATTACAAAATACCCTCTTTGACCGCCTCTTCTTTTACATCATGCATCTGTACCGGATTGCTGTTTTTACGCATTTTCATATTCAAAAACTCTACCCCCAAAGAGAAGGCAATTGCAAAATACAGGTATCCTTTGGGTACGGCTCCGATTTCGTTACCGGCAAAGGAGAAATGTGCCAAGTGCGCTCCTTCTGTGATTAACATAAAGCCAATCAAAATCAGAAAAGCCATTCCAAGCATCTGAATAGTGGGATGTTTGTTGACAAATCGGGCGACGGGCGTGGCAAAGACCATCATAATGACTACGGATACTATTACTGCAATAATCATAATGATTAATGCCCCTTTTAGCCCATTGGTCATACCAACAGCAGTGAGGATAGAATCAAAAGAGAAAACAATATTGATGAGCGTAATTTGAACAATGACGTTGGAGAGGGTGGCTTTGGCTTTGCTTGTGGTGCTTTGTTCGAGTCTTGCATCTCCTTCCAGCTTGTGATGGATTTCGGTGGTACTTTTATATAAAAGAAAAAGCCCACCGAGTATCAGTATCACACTTTGTCCGGTAAATGCTCCTCTCATGTAGCCGTTATCAAACTCGAACCAGGGCTCGGACAGACCAATGAGCCACGAAATACCGAATAGTAGCGCAATTCTTAACACCATTGCTAAAATCAAACCGATATTAGTGGCTTTTTGCTGGTCTTTTTCGTCCAGTTTTCCTGCTGCAATAGCGATAAAAATGATATTGTCAATGCCGAGGACAATTTCCAGAAAGGTAAGCGTCAGTAAACTGAGCCACACTTCCGGGCTGGCAAAGTTGGGTATTTCGATCAAGAGCAGTTGAGTCATGATGTGAGTTGGTTTGTAGTGTCCATTAAAGCCGCAATTTTACTAATTTTTTTGCATTATTTTTCGGAAAGTCTGAAAACAATAAGGACACTACTGATAACTACATCAATAGTGTCCTTATTCTCTTATGTCAGGACGACCTTAAAAAAGCATCAGGCAACTGCTGCCTGCTTTTGTTCGGCTTTGATAAAACGCTCCCCGATTTTACATTCTCCGGAGTACTGCCCT
>JAOXNT010120791.1:0-12441 GCA_028565815.1 Cletocamptus dominicanus | reverse complement strand
GATGATTGCCGCATTGATTGATCAGAAGCATTTTTTATTGCCCGATTATCTCGTCCAGCCGTTATTATGGCTTGGGTTGTTAATTAATACATCCTCTGTATGGGTTTCATTAATAGAGGCTGTCTGGGGAGCTGCTCTAGGCTTTTTAGCCTTATGGGGATTAGCGAAGTTGTTTAGCCTATTTACTCGCCGCGAAGCAATGGGCTGGGGAGATTTTAAGTTGTTGGCAGCCCTTGGTGCTTGGGTGGGCTATAATAGTATTTTTCCGATTTTAATTATGTCATCCTTGTTTTCAGTGTTGTATATTGGTTTTCAGTATTTTTTTCATAAACAGACGAAAATGACTCGAGAAATTCCATACGGCCCCTTTTTGGCATTAGCAGGCTGGTTTGTTATTTTAGCTGGACCAGAATATATCGCTAATATTCGTTATTAATATTTTTACTTTTTGCTTGTTGAGAAAAAAATAATATTTTTTAAATTAATTTATGTAGTTTACATGCAAAGTAAAATTAAGTAATATTAAGGTTGTTTTCAGCGCTAGCTTATTAGCTAATAGATATCCCCAAATCTATGTTGAAGATACTAAAAAAATGTAAATAGTATTGGATAATAATCGATGACACGTAGCAGGGCTTTATTTATTTCAGTTGTAATTGGTCTTTTGGCCGTATTTTTCGTCCGTTCTTACGTATCGGGTAAAGAGGCAGAATTACTAAGATTAAGTACACCAGTTGATGTTTTGGTTGCAGCACAGGATATTCCTGAGGGAGCGCGATTGCAGGATGGTATGCTGGAAGTGATTTCGGTTCCGAAAAAATTTGTACAACCGGATGTCTTGCAAAGTTTGGATGAGGCGCGCGATCGATTACTGACGGTTTCTTTGTTGCGTGGTACTCAGCTGATGGGTTCTATGTTGGCACTTAATCAGGATATTGGTTTGGCCCAGCAAATTCCGGAAAATATGCAGGCGGTGACAGTATCCGTTAATAGTACCAGTGGACACGCAGGCCTTATTCAACCGGGAGACTTTGTTGATGTGGCGGTTACCGTTGAAGTACTAGCTGAGGCCGAAAATGCTGATTCTGATGGTAATGCATTTGTTACCCAAAACACTGAATCTATGACGAAAACGATTTTGAATAATGTCATGGTATTGGCAGTTGGACAAAGATCGCATCGCTCTCGTTCTGCTAATTATGGTGCAGGCGTTCAGGGTGCAGGTAACCGTTTTTTTAATGCAAATGCATCATCAAGTACATCATCTATTGGAACACGTGGCACTTCAACTGTAACACTGGTTTTAGACGATGATCAGGTATTGCCACTGACTTTAGCACAGGAAATTGGCGACATCGCCTTATCTCTACGTTCGGCATGGAGCGATAGTTCATCTGATGAAAATCAAGATAAAAAAGAAATCGGTTCGTATGAATTACTCGGCATTGATCGCCCAGTAGTGCGTGATCCGGTTGATGTGTTTTATGGTGCCAGACGCACTGGTAATTAAAGAAAAAGCAGCCGTATTATACTGAGGAAAATATGAAAACAATATTACTTAACTCTTTAGGTGTCGTATCGTTTATTTTTGTAATCGGTTTACAAACGGCATTGTCACAGGAAGAGACAAATTCATCGCAGACAGTTTTAGAGTCAACATCAGATGATGCATTACAGACATTGGAGTTAAATGCCGGAGAAAGTCAGGTCATCAATACGGATTTTGACGTTACCAGAATTGGCGTTGGTTCACCGGATGTCATTGAAGCAACACGTACTAGCCCAAGGCAAGTATTAGTAAATGCAGTTCAGGATGGTAGAACCAATTTGTTACTCTGGAATGGTGAGCAATTACAAATTGAATATGACGTTATTGTCGGCGAATTACGCGATGCAAATACATTGGCTCGTGATATTCGTGAATTGTTAAGTGGTCTTGAGGAAGTTAATATTAGAGTTGTTGGAGATCAAGTTGTCGTAGAAGGAGAAGTCTATTCTCAAAGAGAATACGAGCGCGTCGAACGCATTGTTAGTGATATGGAAGGTGTAATTAATCTTGTGCAGACCGGAGAGCAATTCAATCGCCTTTTAGCGAGCGAAATTGAGCAAACCATTGGTATCGAAGGAGTCACTGTGCGTTATAGTCGTAGTGGTTATATTCTTGAGGGTATTGTTCTTTCCGAAGCAGAGATGGATTATGCTAGGTCAATTGCCGAATCGTTTACTGATAATGTTATTAGCGCTTTATATATTGATCCGAATGCAGCTGAAGAACGTCCAATTGCCGGAGGTGTGCAACTGGATGTTATGATTGTTGAAGTCAATAAAGATAGTTTTGCCGATTTTTCTAATGATTTTACCGTATCTGGAAATATTGATTTGAGCGCAGATGCGGCTTCTGGTGGTGATACTGCCGTAGGTGGTTTAGTAATTTCTGATGAAAATCTTAGAAAGCTACAGGATGAAGGTAAAGGTCGTGTATTGCTACAACATTCATTATTAGGTGAATCGGGACAACCTTCCGATCTATTTGTTGGTGATGAAGTGCCGATTCCTGTGGACCAGGGGAGCGGTTCGGTCTCAATTGAATACAAGCCTATAGGATTAAGTGTGAAATTTTTACCGAGTATTTACAGTGATCGCTCCGTTACTCTACAGATGACAGTCGGTTCATCATCAATTACTGGTGAGGGTTTGGGTGGCGCACCGCAATTGAGTAATTTAGAAGTTTCAACAGTGGCCAGTGTTCCAAATGCGCAGTCTGTTGCATTGACGGGTCTGATTAAACAGCGACAATTGGATAGTTATTTTGGCTCTGCTAACCGAGGGTTTTTCTCGCGCTTTTCAAATCGTAGTAAAGATAGGTCAACCGGTGATGGAGGAGGAAGGCGTTCATTTTTTGAATCTGAAGCCTCGGATGATCCAAATCGTTTTACTAATGAACGTCGTGAAGTACTTGTCATTGTAAGACCAAGTATTATAAATAATAAATCGCGTTCAATTCGTGATATTCGTAATGCTATAGAGCGATCATTTAAAGACTATGAACTGGATCGGTACAAAGATTTAGATACGCTTGATTTGAATATTTATGGTGTTGATACGCAATAATTGGAAAATACATTACGATATGTTTTAAATGACTCGTATTATCAGCATTGTTGGTTCGCAAGGAGGATGTGGGAAAACATTTATAGGATTAAATTTATCCCACACTTTGTCACATGAGTTACATGTTAAAACATTATTTTTAGATTGTAATTTGCCGGTTTCTTTAAATTGTGCTGACTTGTATACAGGTCTGCCACCGTTTCCTTTTATTGACGAGTGTTTTTTATCTAAAGATCCGGAAGTGGCAACAGAATTGCCAGTTCCAGTAGCGCATCAGGGCATTGATTTTTTAGGGCTCAGCTCTGGTTATAACCCGAGTCTTTTTATACAACAGGAAGATATCGCAAATATACGTCGTATTATTTTAGACCTGTGTTTACAGTACGATTTTATTATTCTGGATATTGGTTCTTGTTCTTCAGTAGTGATGCCATGGTTGCTTGATATTTCAAGCGCTGTAGTGTTAGCTGCTGAGGCCAATGCCTCTGGGGTAACGCGATTGTGTCAGGATTATGACTTTCTAAGATCACTCAATTTCTCGACACAACTTTTTAAGGTGGCTTTAAATAAATGGACCAGTGACAGTGCAGTCACAGAAGAATGGTTATTTGCACGTCTTGGGATGAGTGCATCGGCTTTTATTGGTCTACATGATTCAGAGACACTGCCATTCCTTGAAAAAAAACAAAAACCCCGTTCAATTGCTCAAATTAAACAATCTTTTCAGAATTTCGCATTAAACTTGGTCGATACACTAAAAGAAAATGTTTTGGTTGAGCAACATTGTCTTGTCGTCAAAGAACAGAGTGTACAGCAGGAAGAACAACAAAAAAGACAGCAAAACAGATTCAATAAGCTAAAGATTGAAATCCATTCAGAACTATTAGAAGTGATGGATTTAAAAAATATGAATATTGAAGGCGAGAAAGACCCAAAAAAACTTGCGCAGCTTGAGCAAAAAGTTAAAACCCATGCGGTGCGTATTTTAGATGAAAAAACGATTATTTCGGACAGAGCCCTGCGTGACAGACTGATTGTTGAACTTGTTAGAGAAATATTGTACTTAGGGCCTTTAGAGGAATTGCTTGAAGATGATGATGTCAGTGAGATTATGGTCAATGACTGGCAGACGATTTATATTGAGAGAAAGGGCAAATTATTATTATCGGGTTTATCGTTTATTTCGGATAAGCAATTAATGCGGGTCATTGAACGTATCGTCGCTCCGCTTGGCCGACGCATAGATATTAGTTCGCCGATGGTAGATGCACGCTTAAAAGATGGTTCAAGAGTGAATATCATTATTCCACCGCTTGCGCCAAAAGGTTCAATTATTACTATTCGCAAATTCGCGCGCGAAGCATTAACGATTGATGATTTGGTTAAATTTGGTACGATTAACCGTCAGGTTATTGAGTTTTTAAATGCAGCGGTAAAAAGTAAATTAAATGTGATTATTTCCGGCGGTACTGGAACCGGTAAAACAACATTATTGAATATTCTGTCGTCATTTATACCGGCAGATGAGCGGGTAGCAACGGTCGAAGACTCAGCTGAACTACAACTAAGACAGCCACACGTTCTAACACTTGAAGCAAGGCCACCAAATATTGAGGGTAAAGGTGAAATTACTATCCGTGATCTGGTTAAAAATGCGCTTAGAATGCGCCCTGACCGTATTGTCGTAGGTGAGTGTCGTTCTGGCGAGGCTTTGGATATGTTACAGGCGATGAATACTGGACATGATGGCTCGATGACAACCATACACGCCAATTCTTGCCGTGAAATGTTAACCCGGTTGGAGACATTGGTGATGTATGCGGGAACCGAGTTGCCGTCACGTGCGATTCGCGAACAAATCAGGGGCGCAGTTGACGTTGTATTACAGGTGACGCGCTTTAAAGACGGTAGCCGTAAGGTTACGCAAATATCAGAAGTGATCGGAATCTCGGATCAGGGTGTTAAATATGAGGACGTATTTGTTTATCATCAGACCGGAGTTGATGAAAATGGAAAAATTCTTGGGGAATTTGTATCAACCGGGTATGTGCCAAGAGCGCTTGAGCGATTTGCTGCCAATGGGCTCGGCTTACCTAAAGAAATGTTCTGGGCACAATAACATTAGGGGAGAAGAATGACAAATTTATATACAACATTATTTATTGTATTTTTTCTGACTACAGTTTCAATAATGCTGTTATTACCTTACTTGAGTCATGACGCGGCAGAGAGGCGCCGTTATCTTCTTAACAAAATTGAAGGTAATTTAGATGCGATATTTGTCAGTCAGCCAAAGAAATGGACAAAAAAAATATTATACGCCTGTGCACCCTTTTTCTGTGCATTGGGATTTGTTTTTCCAAGTTCATTTTCCGGGCTTGATGCATTACTGCTCGATAATGCGGTTAAATTAAACAAACAGGGCTATTATGATCAATCCATTTTGTTATTGTCTGAAGTTGATCGTAACGTGTCTCCACTGATGCACAATGAATTGGGGGTTGCCTATCTTGGTGTTAATGATGTTGACGCAGCCATTTCTAATTTTCAGACAGCGATTGAATTATTACCAGAATACGCATTAGCACATTTAAATCTGGCAACAGCGTATGAAATTGCCGGGCGCTATACCGATAGTGAATTCGAGCTTAAACGCGCAGAAGATTTGTCTAAATTTGTTTTGGATGATAGCTTGATTTATGGACAAAGCACATCCGCCACCGGCTCTTGGCTGTTAAGAGTATTGTTTGCTCTCATCTTTTTATGGGTTGGTCTTAAAATGCCAATATGGGTGACCAATTTTCTTAAGAAACGGCGACAAAAACGATTTGAATCTGAATTGCCCGATGCCTTAAAGCTGCTCGGTAACGGTTTAAAAGCCGGGATGAGCCTGCAGCAGTCTTTAGAATTATTGGTTGAGCGTACCAAAGGACCTGTCCGTCAAGAATTTGCTCTTGTATTAAAAGAACAGCAACTAGGTCGCAGTATTAGTGATGCAATTAAGAATCTAAGTGTGCGTATGCCTAGTGAAGACACCCGTATTTTGGCCAATACGGTTTCATTATTGCTTGAAACCGGCGGTGATATGCCTTTTGCAATAGAAAATGTCGGCAGTTCAATTCGGGAAAGAAAGCGAGTCAGACAGAAAATTTCAGCAATGACTGCAGAAGGACGTGCGCAGGCATTTATGTTAGCTGCGATTCCAATTGTAGTGGGTTTTATTATGAATTGGCTGCAAAAAGAAACATTTAGCCTCATGTATACAACAATGTTAGGTTGGGTTTGCCTAATTGGTATGTTTATCTGGGGGGCAATCGGAATATTTTTGATGTGGAAGGCAATTCAGGTTAAAATCTGATCAGTAGAAAAAATAATCATATTCCAGTGGCTAGTATAAAAAATAAATCTGGCCACTTAACACGGCCCGAGGAAGCGTAATGATAAAGTTAAGCAATGTAGTTGTATCACTTATAACTAGTATTTTGGTTGTATTTATTGGCATCACCAGTGCCGTATCGTCGACGGCGGTGCGTATTAAATCAGCACCAGATGTGTATCAGTTATCGCCAACGCCCTTACCGCAAATTCCGTTACGAGTATTCTATGAACAAAGGTTGCACCATTACGTTGAATCCGAAAGTGGTTTCTTAACAGTCATTAACAGCGAATTTGCTTTACCTGAACGTGACGGTATTAATTTGCCGCTGGATCGGCGCTATAGCAGCGGTAGTGCGTTAAACGGGGTATCAGGAAAAGGTTGGGTCTGGGCTTTTGAAAGTCATATTTCAGTTATCGATGAAAATCAAATTGCTTATATTGGTTTAAATGGTCAGCGCTATATATTTAATAAAGTCAGTGAGCATACGTATGCTTCATATAATTATGGCGAGCAATTGTTAAAGGAGACCGCTAATGGCTACGTTTTAAGTCATAACGGCAGCCGTTATAGCTATAACCCGGCGGGACAGCTAGAACAAATAGCCGGTGTTAATGGTGGTGTAATTGATCTTGTTTATAATGATCAGGTTTTACAGAGTATTGATTATTTTGGTCGTATATCTATTAATTTGGAATATGACGCAGCGCAGCGTTTGAGTCATATTGTATTACCGTCGGGCCATCGCATCGGTTTTAGCTATGAAAATGATCAATTAACTACAGTGACGGATGTCTTCGGTCGTTCACAGCACTATCAATATAATGATAATCAGTTATTAGCGCATATTCGTTATAGCGATGACCTGCAACTGGATTTTCGTTATGCAGATACCGCGGGTGTAATAGCCGCTATCGATGATGGTAGCGGCGTTGAAACAAGCTATACTTTTGAAAAAAATGCCGATAGCGGATTAGCGGTGTTACAAGTCAGCAAAGGAGATTATACGCAGCGCTATGAAACCTCAGCAGCGGTATGGCGTTATATTGATGAGAATCAGCAAACAACGGAAGTTGAACGCGATGCCAGATTCCCGGATTTACCGGCTCGCTTAATTAGTGCCAGCGGGCGCACACTGAATTATTTTTATGATAAATATGGTCAGCTCCTGGAAATCAAAGACGCTGACGGTAATAGCGTTAATTATACCTATGATGACAATAAACTCATTTCGATAACCTATCCAAGAGGAGCAAAGATTGCGCTTGAATATGACGATAAGCGTAATATCACGCAAATTACGGACGCACGTGGGCAAATTACCCGTCTTGGTTATACCGATCTTGGTCAACTTGGCTATATCGTTGAGCCCGATGGAGAGACTACAGAAATACGCTACTACAGTAAAACTGGTCTGGTTTCGCGTGTCTTGGTCGAGCAAGGGGGTAGTGAGGAGAAGCAGGAGCTTCGTTATGATTATGACCAGTTATTGCGTTTGCGCAAAGAATGGCTGGATAATGAATTACTTGCCGAATATCAATACGATAATCAGAATCAGCAATTAACCATCAGTCGTCTTGACGGCAATGTTTGGACACGCATTAGTTATAATGACTTAGGTTTACCGAAACAGATTGAGAGCATGGACGGCAAACAAACCGAGTACAGTTATTCTGCACTGGGTCAGTTATTAGCAGTGACAGAAGCAGACGAGTCGCCGTTTAAAATGCAATATGATGTTTTTGGTAATTTGTCGCAGGTTACATTACCAGATGGACAGCAACACCAATACGAATATACCCCGCAAGGCTGGTTATCAGCATTAATTGATCCCGAGTCGAATCGCCTGAGCTATAAATACGATGCAGACGGACGTTTATTACAGCAACAATTAAATACCAGCAGCAATCAAATTGTTAATTATGCTTACGATAATTTAGGGCGTACACAAAGTATTGCCACGCCAAATGGAGATAAAACACAATTACACTATAACAGCGATGATGCGGTTATATTAGCCAGGCGCGACAATACCCGTACCCAGATTGCGCGGGGTGTTGATAATGAGCCGAGAATTTATTCGATTATCCGCGAAGACGAAAACGGTATAGAAATTGAGCATCAGTATCAAATGACATGGGACATTAAAGGGCGATTGGCGTCGCTGCTTTATCCATCAGGTATGCTGGTTGAATACGAATATTACGAGGATGATCGTATTGCCTCGATTGAGATTCTTGGCAAAGGCAAAATTAATTATGAATATGAAGGTGATAACACAACAATTGTCTATCCTAATGGGGTTCAATCGGTTTATCAGGGTCAAAGTAATTACCTGACGCAGCTTAATGTGACCAATGCAGAAGATGCGTCATTAGTGGAATACGTTTATGCTTATGATGTCAACGGCAATCTGATTGGCAAACAATATCAATATGGCGAAGATGAAGCGGTTAGACGCTTTTATCAATACGATAGCGCCAATCGTCTACAGACGATTGCCGATGAAGAGCAGATAATCACGCAGTATGCCTACGATGCTATGGGTAATCGGCTATCGACACAAACGCCGGACAATACTCGGCAATATAGTTATCAAAACAATCGTTTAGTGCAAACAGGCGACAATCGATATCAATATGATGCTGCGGGGAATCTATTACAACGCGATATTGATGGAGAGCAGCAAACCTTACGTTATTCGGCGCGTGATGAATTGTTGCAGGTATCGACCAAACAGGGTAGCGATACCAATACAGTGAGTTATCAGTATGATGGTTTTGGTCAGCGCAGCGCGAAACAGATTAATGATGAGACGATTTATACCGATTTCGTTTTTGGTCATCGTCTATTGGAAAAAAGCCTGTCCGGCAATGACAGCAGAGAATACATTTATGCCCCCGGTATTGACCAACTGATTGCAGTAAATATGCTTGACAATACACAGCAAGATGCAACTTATTTTTATCATCAGGATAGAAACAGCAGTGTGGTGTTATTGACGGACGAATCCGGCAATACGGCAAATGAATATGTCTATGGCGCTTTTGGCGAAACCGTATTGGTAAATGAAAATATCGATAATCCATTTCGTTATACCGGGCGTTACAAAGAAACCAATACCAACCTATACGATTTCCGCACCCGATTTTACGATCCATCAATCGGACGTTTTATCAGCGAAGATAAGTACCCAGCGTTTGCAGGCGTACCAGCAAGTTACAACCGCTATGCTTATGTGTTCAATAATCCAACTAAGTACCGGGATCCGAATGGGGAGTTTTTACATATCGCGGTAGGTGCTGCGATTGGGGCAACGGTTGGTGTTGTTGCCAATGGCGTGAGTAATTACGCATCGGGAAAACCGATTTTTCAGGGGGCGGGGAGAGCAGCTTTGCAAGGAGGGGTTGCAGGTGGCGTTGGAGTTGCAACAGCCGGTGTTGGCGTTGTTGGATCAGCCTTGATTACGTCTGCCAGCTCTACTGCTGTTGGCGCAGGTCATGATTTAGGAACAGGTAATTTACGTAGCCCTATTGATTATATCAGTGAGTTTGGATACGGGGCAGCTGGAGGAGCTGCAGGTGGTTATATTTCAAGAGCATTAAGCCCTAGAATACCATCGAACACTTTTAAGCCTACTTGGATGCGCTCACCCAACAGTCCTCATGATGTAGGTATAGGTACAGGCACATTGCGGCAACAATTATCGAGCCTGGGTCGATTTTCTAATCAAACAAGAAATCAGCTAATACAGATGACGTTAGGTGCAAAAACTGGAAGTGGTTCTAGTATGGCTCTAGGCGCTTTGGGAGATTCGCTCCAGGATGAAGCTGAACGTGATGCCAAAGAAGAAGATGCTGCCGAGCAGGACGAAGCTGAGCAAGACAAAGCTGAACAAGATGCTAAAGAAGAAGACGCGGCAGAGCAAGACGAAGCTGAACAAAATGCTAAAGAAGAAGATGCCGCAGATGAAGATGAAGCTGAAAGTGATGCTAAAGAAGAAGACGTAGCGGATGAAGATGCTAAGGAAGAAGATGCCGCTGATCAGGATGCGAAAGAACAGGATGAAAAAGAAGCTGACGAGAAAGAAGAAGAAGCGAAAAAAGAAGATGCTGCAGATCAAGATGCTAAGGAAGAAGATTCCGCAGATGAAGATGAAGCTGAACGTGATGCAAAAGAAGAAGATGAAGCAGAGCGACAGGAAAAAGAACAAGCGCCTAAAGTAAAACGTGAAAAACGAAAACATATTCCAAAACCAGAAGCACCTGATTTTATTTGGCGACCGTAATTCATTGTTAAGGGATATAGTTCAGAGAATGACAGAAATTAACCATCAAGAAGCGCAAGATCAGGGTGAGTCGGTTATGTATCATTATCCATTATGGGGAAAATGGTTTACCGGATTGATGTGTTTATGTTTAACAGGGTTTTTTGTTTTTTGGCTTGTGCCGCCAGATAATGAGACTTTATCGGAACATCTGATCGGCCCTGGAGTGATTATATTGATAGTTTTGCTGCTGGTGCAGTTATGGATGTATCGCAATTTAAATCAGATTTTAGGTTATGTTGAATTAACCTCGTCATCAGTAATTCAACATTATGCTTTTCTGCATAAGCGGGTATTTCATTTTTCGGATATTGAGTCGGTTAAATTTGAGGGGGCAGAAGCAAATAACAAAGGTCCGATAGAGTTTACTTTACCACAGGGAAAACCGGCCTGGTTAGGGTTTTTAATCTTATTATTTACCCCGGGTGGGTTGGCGATATTGGGGCAGATTATTAAACCGAAATATGTTTTACTAGGATTCGGTGGAAATAAGTATAAAAAAATAGAAAACCTTATTGATGGATATAATTTAGCCGAGCAGATAAAAAGTTATTGTAATCCGTCTTTTCAGGAAAATACACCTTTTCCTGAAAAGTATCATCTAAATAAAGGAATGGGCTTATTGTTTGCATTATTTTTAGCGGTAGCTTGGATCGCTTTTTTAGCCATAAGCGCTTTATTAGACGAAAATCAGTTAACTAGGGTAGGCGGTTTTTTTTCTGATTTAATGATTTTAGTGATAGGCACTAGTATTCCACTGCTGGCATATATCGCTATTGCACACTATCAGCGCAGACGGGATTATGCAATCTATGTTAAATCTGACCATATTGCTTTTGCAGATTTGACAGAATTGGCTCGTTATCATGATCCAGCAGGATGTGTTCCACATTTTTTTCGCATATCTCTTGCAGAATTAAAGCAAGTGGTACTAAAAACACTACCATATACCTATGAACGAAGACGCCGTGAAGGAATTATTTTTGAATCCAATTGTTGGAGAATCGAGATTTATGATGAAATACCTAATTCAGAATTGTTAGTTGAATCTGTAGAGAAAAATTTACAGCGTTGTAACCTGGATTCAAAAAAACAGTATTCTATACAACCTATTGTAGATGAGTTGATACGTTATAGAGTCAATAATTTATGGAACAAAATGACTTTTTTATTTTGGGGTGTATCTGTTGTTTTAATGGTTATTTGCGTATTGGTTTTATTTGTTGTGTTGGTTAAAGAAGTCTATGTTGGAGAAATTTTTAAGTTGGCATTTCTTGGGTTTCCATTATTTACATTTTTTTCATTGCAAAAATCTCTCGCACTTTATATGCACAAAGGAGTCTATGCTGAACTGGAAGGCAAAACGCTACGTTTTGGAGATACTGGCCCAGGTTGGATGCGTTGGTGGAATGATGCTTATGATTTACCTAAAGGAGAGATTGATTTATCTAATTTAAAACAGGTAGTGTATCGTCCGTATCCGCAAACGAGTTTAACGAGTGTCCAGCACAATGAAGTATTTGAACTGAAATTTACCAAAGGTAAATCAGTTTGGTTTTACAATACCTTTGAAAATGGTGGTGATTTATTTAATCGTTTAGTGGATATCGCGCGAGATAATTGGCAT
>JAOXNT010120680.1:1604-12445 GCA_028565815.1 Cletocamptus dominicanus | reverse complement strand
CTATTGGATATTTTAGAAAAGCCATACCAGTCTTAGAGATGATGCATCGTCCTGTCCTCCGACAAATGCATGTTCTCCTTGTCCATGATCACTGTTGGCCTTTGCGATCGCATTGTCCTCCTCGTTCGGACTGTCTGAGCCCTCTTCGGCCAGAATCTTTTGGAGGTGCGAGATGTACGACGTGGCGAGACGCAAGGTGTCCAACTTGGACAGCTTCGTATCCGGTGGCACCCACGGGAGGGTGAGCTTGAGGCGCCCGAAGGCCTTGCTCAAAACCCGCATCCGGGTCCGTTCCCGGGCATTGGCCGCGCCCCGAGGCACCCGGTCTTTGTCGCTCAACAGCGCCTCCTCCTCCTTCTTGCGACGAGGCATGATCACAAATGCTGAATGGACAAGAACGAGAAACTTTTTGGCCCCCAATTGAAAATCCGTAAGATCCGCCCATTCAAATTACAGACTGAAACCGAAGTTGGCGCGGCAGAACGCCGATTAAAATGAATTTGAACGAAAGAGACGAAAAGTGAAGGAGAAATAGAAATTACGATGTTTCCATTTCTACATAACGAGCGAGTTACTGTGATAGAATTCAAATTAGAAATAATTAATGACTCGATACATTTTGCGCCTAGAACTTCAAAAACTGATGCACATATTTGCATACATAAGGTATGTACAGTATAATTAAGCTTTATTTCGTAACATGATTGTCATAATGAATTGCACACCTGTAACTCTTTCTTACATAGCTAGCTGAAGAAGTAGGGGCTCTTTTTAACTTCCTCAAGAACCAATTTACCCTTAGCGGGAACGTACTCGAACAGTTTCTGAGCTTTGACCCTGTCAACGTTGCTCGCAATGGGATGATTTTCGAGCAGTTGGCAAAAGTAACGTGAGAGGTTCTCAAGAATGGGATATGAGTGAAGATTGACAAATTGTTCGCGACAGATCTTGTTCATGATTTCCACGTGACACGCGTGAGTCCAGTAGCAATCGTGAACGCTGGCAAAGGTGCAGCCGACGTTCCACATGTGCAACGAGGTCAAAATCATATGACTTGAGTCCAAGGAATGAACAAAGTTGGGTGGGAAACCGTTGCGGTTCTTCATCACATTCGGTTTCGCTTTCAGTAGTCTGGGCACGTCAACGCACGGATCTAAAAACAGGGTGCTTGTACCCTTCTTTCTAGGATGCAAAATCTTGTAGTAGGGCTGAATCACATGTAGACCCAACGGAGTTTCCCATTCCACATTAATTTTCATCTTGCTTGCCAACACGTCAGCACACATCGTGAACCAGGCTTGGATCTTCTGAGATGAGTGAAACAATTCGTTCAGAGATTCAAATGTCTTATTAGCCAAGTATACGGAGGCAACATTCACCAATTCCAAGGGAAACTCCTCAGAATCCTTCAGTTTCTTGGCAATCTGAAGCTTTGCTCCATACGGAGTGACGCCATACACGGTGGTCATGACTGTCTGTTTGAGGATTTTTCGTGAGACGTATCCATCGAGGGTTTTGGCAATTTCAACACCTTTCGAAGCATCGCTTTTCCTTTTCCTCTCCACTACGGCAGCGATCTCACTGTAAACGTCCTGAGGCACATCGGATGGCAAGAGATTGACAGCTCGAGCACCAAGTACGTCTCTGCCAAGAGCTGCGTAATGCTGAAGTCCGTTGCATGATCCATCCTGAAATAAGAAACATAATATCACCTAACATGAATTACTGTACGTATAAATATGTAACTTAATAAAAAAAACCTGATGAATCGGAAAATGTGATATGTAGTTCTCAGGGTCTCCTGATTCGATTGCATTTCTGATTTCGATGCATCCAGCCAGTGTTTGCCACGGTTCATCGGACTCCAGCCACCAGCGAGAACCTTCGAAAGGTCGTCTTGCCGAGTCGAGCATCAGATCAAGGACTTCATTGGCGTATTTCAAGCGATCAGCGATTGAATCTCGCTTTTTCAGACCGGTCAAATTAATTGTGTGGAGCTTAAGCCAATCAAGACCGTTTGATCCCAACGGCTTGCCTTCGGCAAAGACAAGCAAACTTCGGGCTAGGTCATTGCCCATGTGATTGAGATAGGGAGAGATCGGATAGACTCGACCGCGGAAGTCGATGTTGTGGGGGAAAAAAAGAACGTTATCCTTGAAATGATTGGCAATCGAGAGACGATAAAGTGCATCACACCAGAGGGAATAGCATTCACTCTTGAACTGCTGGAAAGCTTCTATTTCAGTCTTGTGCTCTTTGTAGACTTTCAAGTCATCCGGATTTAAATTTTGCTTTGAGTTAACACTTTCTTTGATTCTAGGATCCAGTTTTGGTGGAGCAAGGACGTCTTCTTGCATGGGTACTTTGAGGATGTTTAGAAAGTTATAGTATTTTGACTGATTGACAAAGACATCGGTGATGATTGACAACAATTCCTTATTGATTATCCACGGAGTATTACCCAGCTGGTTAAGGCTGTCAAAAACTGGTGTGGTCATTTCTTGTTTTAAGCGTTCCTCTGAGTTTTCACTATCTATACTCGCACGAAGAAAATTCGAAGACCAAACCAAGTATCCACCTACTTTCGGATTTATCCAAGGAATTGGAGGTACGACCATTGGCAGATCGTCTGGTTTAAAAGTGATAAAGTAAAGCTTTTCCTTTCCAAATAGTTCGGCCAGTTGGGGTAATGGTTTAACATCTTCAAGTTCCTTGTGGCCCATACCTTTGCGGAAGATTCTAAAGAGCAGAGGCATTGACCTCCCAGACTTCTTCTCCAAACGTGATGTTGAATTGGTTTTGTCAAAGGAGACTATTCTCCCCTTTTTGTCTGTATCAACACTAAGATTGTTCATAATAAGATTAAGGAGTTCTCTGCCAATCATGACCCGGATGCTGAAAGGCCATTGTGGATTTACAGATTCGGGAAAGGCAAACGCTGTACGCTTTTCCACAGCGATCCGTTGAAAAGCATCTCTTGGAGACCAGTCAGAAGTTGACTGAGGATTTTCGAGCCAGTCAAGGTAGTCGTGATACGTCTGAATGAAAGCACTGTATAACTCTCCCTCGGAATCACTTTTGATTAAGGTTTCAAACTTTCGATTTGTAGCTGTTCCAAGCTGCATTTCAAATTGTTTTACACTTAACGTGTATTCTTGGGATTGTCCAAGAAGCTCGGAAATTTCCTCAATGGCTACGTTAGCGTAATCACGAACATTCATGAGGCAAAAAAATAGATACATTGAAAACGAACTGTCATTGAGATTTTCTCTCCCTTTTAGAACCCCATTCAAACGTTTGGTCAAAGCAATTTCCAAATGAGACTTCCACGTTGATTTAAGATTTGATATGAGATCTTTGGTCGCCTTAATTTCCTCGTCAGTATTTTGAGACTGTATCACTGATGGCACTGGCACGTACATTGAAGATTCCCTTTGAATTTGTTCTTCGACAAGATTACTAAAACTAGCTCCTGTCAAGGGAGACTTCAGGCTAGATGTGTTTTTCAAATTTAGACCCTTTAAGAGTTCAGATGAATATGAGGATGGTATATAAGAAGAAAATAAGTTCTTATTTAATTCTGTGCCCGGTAGCAAAATCTTCAGCACTCTTTCAATTGTTTGTATTTCACTTCCTCTGAGAAGGCGAGCATCGCACAACTTTTCAAGAGGATATGTCCAGGATTTGAGATCTTCAACTAGCTCTGCGACCAAAGGGTCCGATTTTTCAACGGACTCACTTCGCTCCAGTCCAATAAGAGCATACGAATAATGTATTGGCTTGGGCACCATTCTCTCTTCTTTCATGGCTCTCCACATCTTCCTTACGTCACTCCACGTTCCAGTTTTGGCAGTCAACTCCAAGAGAGCTTTAAAAACGCTCTCATTCACGAATTGTGCGTTTCCAAATTTGCTTCTCCACCGATCACGATATTCAAAGAACTTTGACAGGGTGCTGGAGACGTTTCGGGTCTTTAGAGAAACATCAGACAGGGTCAAAAGTGTTGAGCTGATAGAGTCTCGAAAAAGAATGCTCTCATGTTTCAACCAAGCATCTGGTTTCGAGTCGAGTGAGAGCAGTTTTCGGTTGAGATTGTGCTCGGTGTACATCTTCCCCTGTAGATTCTTATTATCCTTATCTTTGTTGAGATCGAATAGTCTGCTTTCCACTTCTAGAATTCGTCTCAGTTTGTCTCCAACATCTGCATTTAAAGTTTTATACCATCTTTAAAGGCATTCATTTTGATTCCAGAACTGCTACTTACCTTTAAGAATGCCTGACTTAGCCTCTTTATGAGGTGAATCATTTTGACTATGGCTCTCACTTGCACAATGACTAGCTCTCCCTGACAGCGTATGGAAACCGTTTAGAGACGATCTTCTGAGCAAGATGATTGGTGTGCTAGACTGCCTCCACATTTTGTCGGACACCTAAACACTTTCATTACTGATGACACAAGCTTAAACAACGTTAACTTTCCATACGGATTGTTGTTCATGTGTTTTTTGTTTTGTTTTCTTTATTTTCAGGGTTGCTAGAGACGAAGTCGTTCAAGTTGAATATGATGGTTTCAACGTGCTGCAGAAAGATCGTTAAATGTAGCAACTCTGATGCTTTGTTTTGAAAAGAAAAGAACATTCCATTCACTGAACATTTGAGAGTATTATGAATTAGCTTCTAACCAGCTTTCTCTGGATTGTCAGAAATCGTGTGTCTCGTCATGACAGATCAGCACGAATCGTGCATCACTTGGTTCAGAAGAGGAGTTTCAATTTTCTTCGAGTATGATACGCCAAGAATAGTGCACATTCGAAGCAAGAGAGTTGGAATTGCATCAAGGTAAGGAAGTCCCCAGATTCTGAAATCCGTTGGCAGTATTATTTTCACTGAACGCAGGCTAGTGCAAGCGGGCATTCTCACCTACATAATCGGCTATGTGATTATCTACGAACGCGGCTACCAGCAATTCGATCAAGTGGAATCTGCCGTGACCTCAAAACTCAAGGGGGTTGCCTACACCAACTTCAGCGATGAGGAACTAAGTAGAGTGCCACCTCGATGGAGAAATCTTTACAGACGGATTTGGGATGTAAATTTAAGAGCGTTCATTTGGAGAAAACAAATGTCAACAACTTGCATCTTGTCTAGGACACAGATTATGTGATACCACCGACTGAGAACAATGCATTTTTCGTGACAACCAATGTCATCATAACTCCCAATCAGGTATCTTAGATCAAATTCACTACTTCTTTTTTGTGGTGATACTGTATGATCATTGACTGTCGATGCAGACGCTTGGGACTTGTCCAGAAGACTTGAACATACATGGGGCGAAGCCATGCAACCCAAGAAATCCTGAAGTGGTGTGCAAACCTGGAAAGTCTTTACCACTAGGCCACGGAGTCAATACAGGAAAGTGTGTTCCTGCAGAAAGTTATCATTTCTCAACGAGTAAGTCTAAGCCCTAATTCATCTAACCGTTGTTATCATAAAGTTGTTTCAGACAATGCAAGTTTTAGTTGCGAAATTTTTGCTTGGTGTCCCGTTGAAAACGACGTCAAGCCTCTCGGAAATGAAAGAGCATTGCTTGAAGCTGCCAAAGATTTTACTGTGTTAATTAAAAATCAGGTAGACCTTTCGGGTTTTAAGACTTATTTTCTCGTACCTTTGGATCAAAGCTCTTCTTTTTCTTCTTTCTTAGATAGAGTTTCCTATGTACGAGAAGAGACGCTCAAACATCTTGGACTCGGCTAATCAGGCAATAGTTTTTGCAATGATCTTTTAATTAATTGTCATTCATTGTGTTCTCTTGCAAAAAGACCTATTTGGCTTCTTGCCTTTACAACAATGAAACCGACCCCTTCTGTCCTATATTTCGTCTCGGGGATATTGTTACTCTAGCTGGAGAAGACTTTGGAAAGATTGGTGTGAATGGAGGAATCATTTCCATTAACATAAATTGGAACTGTGATTTGGATTACGACTTCATGACCTACTGCAGACCAGTTTACAAGTACAGTAATTAGCGACAAACACAGAATCAAATTTAAAATGACACATTGTATTTCTTTTTTGAGTTTAGATTCCGTAGGTTGGACAGTCCAGAGGCCAAAATTGCCCCCGGCTGGAACTTCAGGCACTCTCACTATTTTACAAATGATAAAAGAACCCTTTATAAGGCCTATGGTATTTTATTTGTCTATGACGTTCAGGGCAGAGCGGGAAAGTTCAGGTACGAAGTGCATTACCATTAATTTAAGTATCAATTTTTTCACTGAGTTTTATTGAACTTTTCCAGTATCATTCCTTTTCTTTTGAACCTTGGTGCTGGAATGGCTCTTCTTGGGATTGCCACTATTATTTGCGATATAATTGTCCTCTATTGCATGAGGGAGAGACAGTTCTTCAGAGATAAGAAGTATCTCATGGTAAAGGGATCCGATGCTTTCAGAGTATACAGGGATGGGGATAGCATAAGTAGTGCTGAAACCCTGACGGAGCAAGATGAGTTTCACCAGTCTTGAGACATCTTTACAGATCTATGCGAACTAAAATCCTATTTTTGTCAGGTTGGAATGGCATCATGTTTTGTAAAATATTTACAAATAAATGTATAGATTGATGTTCATAACAAGTTATTAAAACATTAGTAGCAGTATAGTTATGTTTAGTTGATGCTGCAGTTCAAATCAAAGAGGATTGATATAATAAATGAATGTGCTTATCCTCAAAGCTATTTCTATTTTCCCATGGCACCGCTATTTCACTTAAGCTTGAATTCTGCCTGGACTGGCTTTGGAATTGGGTGACATCAGGGGTGTAGTTCGTCGTAGGTTAGCAATTGAGGACAGACTTTGAGGCCAAGGATCATCCGGGGAGTTGCCAACAGCCGGATATCAAGCAGACAAGTGTAGTCACTTGTTGTGTCTTGGGCATATTGAGTTTTCAGTCGGTGGAATGAAAAGAGCGCCTGCAGCAGAACACTCATTTGGGCGTCTTACCTAGCTTGGGCGACGAAGTGTTAAAAAGCTTGTCTTGGCGTTCGTTGTTTTTGCTCTATTTTACTGGTCACTTTCCTGTAGAGTTAAGAGCTAACAAACATCGCTTGAAGCTAGGCGAGTACTCTAATTGAACAGAGAGTGAGCTATGATTGTTAAACAAATGGAAAGGGCCTCTCTGTTGGCATTCCATGGCCTCTAGAGTTAGATTCAGCACCAGTGTCCTCGAATAGCTCGCTCCCTGTTTGGATTTATTCTAAAAAGCAGGAATAAGCTTTTTGATCTTTTCGTAAAGTGGATAAAAGAAGAAAGAGAGAGACAGAGGAAAGTGTTTGGGAGACGACGAGATTCCAATGTGTGAAGTGGGTTGACTTTGTCTCAAAGAGTTACAACAAAGGAGAAGTCTCTGCATTTGTCCACGATGGCAGCCAAGGCTAAAGGTGCCAAGAGGAAAAAGTCGAATGCTGCTGGTGCTAAGAAAACCAAGGATGCATCTCCTGCTCGAAGTGCCAAGTTGGAGGCCAAAAGCAAGCTTGAAAAGCCCAAAAGAGTGAAAAAGGAACAACCCAAGGTAGAAGAGCCTCCGGTTGAGGCGAAGACCAAAAACTCGCCAAAGAAGGCCACTCCTGCAAAGACGGGCAAAAGCAAGTCTAATACACTCGAAAAGAAGTCTCAAAAGAAACCAGACAGCTCGAAGAATGCTTCTAAAACTAAAGTACAAAAGCAACAAAAGGATAAGCAATCGTCAAAGAAAGAGAATGATAGAGAAAATCAGGTATTGCAACAAACCTGCTGGTAAAAGGGGAAGTGAAACTGAAATATGCCATCAATTCTTTTTTCAGCAAAAGAGAAAACAACGGAAGGAAACAAGATCTCCATCACCCCCAAAACTGACGGCAGAGGTTCCAAACTTCGTCAAAGAAGAAGAATCAACGGAAGACTCTTCATCCGGGGAAGAAAAACCAATTATTTCTTCTGCTCCATCGCAGGATTTGCAGGCTTGGCCTGAAATTCCAAGCATCGCCCATTTTTGCTCACTTTTCAGGTATTACTCGAGTGCAACATGATGTTGTTTTTATGTTATCCTTTGAATCTTAATGCATCCTCAGACAAGCATTTGATCTCTTGGAATTCGACATTCAGGAGTTAGAAGAATCCTTCTTACTTATGGGTACAGAAGATGATACCTCACAACTGGTATTAAGACTAGTTATCAAACTGCTAAGAGGATGCTCCCGAACTTTTACAAATAACATAACTGAAGACGTGAGTGCTACAAATAGTTGTCTACTGATTTCAGTTGATAATCAGAAGTGTCATTTTTCCAATGTAGAATTTCAACACGTACCTGAGGCGTCTTTTCTTGTCAAAGAGGGAAGAAGCAGAAGAAGAAAATCTAGAGTATCGATTCAGGTGTAAGGCCCTTCTCGATGACGACGTTGATTTCGCAGATCTTTCTTTAAGAAATAGAGTTCTTATCGTTCATCAGTTGTGTGAGTTGAGGTATAAAAGGAAGTTCCAGAAAATGAGACAGTTTTTTTCTCTACCCTAACTTTCTTTGCTAGACTTGAAGCAGAGGATGTCTTTGAAAAAGTCAAAAACTTGGATGCATCGAGCCTAAGAGTCGAGCCCCTTGGAACAGATTCTGATGGAATCACATATTGGTATTTCTACGGCACCAGGTGCGTCCAACAATCTGCACAATTTTTTTTATACTTAAACGTTACTTAATGACTGTTGTGACTTTATTTACTCAGGCTGTATAAAGAGACCTCTCCACCAGGAAAAGGAGATAAACTGGACGATCGTGGAAAGAAAAAGAAGAAAAAGAAAAAAGAAAAGAAAGAAAAGAAGAAAAAGAAGAAACATAGGAACTCTGAGGATTCAGATGGTCCTGAAGAACAGCAGTTAAGTGGTCATCATCAGCATCGTCATCACCACCGGAAAGGTAGTTGGTCTGTGGTTTGCCTCACTCTAAAAGACTGGGAGAATCTCACCGAAAAGTACAAAAATGCCAAGAAAAAATGCGATCGAGATCTGTACGAGACTCTCAGTGAAAGCTTCTTGCCAGAAATCGTCAAAATGTTTGCAGAAAAAGAACGCGAAGAAAAACGGCGTCTCTTGATGATGCAGCCGAAAAGATATTCGAGTCGAATTGAGAGGAAAAGACAAGAGCAAGAAGAGAGAGATCGTATTCTGGCTATGAAGGTTTGAGTGTGTAAATTTTAACAAGGCGGAAAGTTGGCTCTTACAATAGTTTTTCAATTTCTTAGCTTGAGGAAGAACGACGGCTGGAAGAAGAATACGACGAGAAGGTTCGGATTGAAAGGCAGAAACGGGAAGAAGAAGAAAAGGAGAGAGCAAGGGAAGAAAGGCGGAAACAAAGAGAGGAAATGAAGGTATTGTAGCCTTCAACAAATGTTCTAACATTTTTAATTGAAACTCTCCATCCTTAGGAGCTTCGAGCAAAGAGAGCTGCTGAAAGAGAAGTTGAAAAAGAAGCTGATGAACCAGAGTCTCAAAAGCCAGAAGACGACGAGTATAGTGATGAGGTAAATGTTCAGCATGACACTTTTTTTTTAATTTCAAACTCTCACGATTTTATGATTTTCATACAGAATTCTGAACGCGAACGAATCCGAAAAACGTTGAAAGAGAGTCGTTTTAATAGTTCTGACGAGGATGAACCTGAAGATCCATATGAACCTCCTAAGCTGAAAGCTGAACATGAATCTAACGAGGAAGAAGAAGAAGACGACGACGACGACGACGACGAAGGTGAGGAATCTTCCAATGATTCCTTAACTGAGGACGATTTACCCTTAGCATCGACGAGAGGCTCAGATAGGCATCATAAATTAAAGCGCCGGAAAAAGCGGAGTCGAAGGGATAAATCGAGAAGTTCTTTTTCCAATGCATTACTCAGAGCAGGCACTAAATCGACAAAAGACTCTTGTCTCGCTGAGAAGCCAGTCAGGAAAACACCTGGTTTGCTTTTGGAAACAGCCGGTAGGAGTTTGCTTCAAAAGAAGTTTGGCAGCTCTGGAGCTTCAAGTAGTGGAGGCAGCACCAGTAGCAACTTGTTCGATGCTGCATTTAAGCAAGAGAGCGGTGCTAAGCTATCATTCGGCCTCTACGGAGGACATCTGCCAGTTGATCATGGGAGCTATTCCAAAAACAAAAATTCTGATGATGACAGCGACAATTTAGGCTCAGGCACATCGAAAGTTGAGTCTAATGAAGATCAGCCGGTCAAACGAGTGTTCACCAATTGGGGTGGAGAATTTTTCAAGAAGAACCTAAATTATCGAGCCAACACTAATAAGATCTTAGAAAAAATGAATCTTGTTGGCAACAAAGGGTCAACGACCACAAACGGTGGTGCTGGATCATCGAGTGACTCTCTCACTCTTTCTACATCAAATTCACCTTTGACTTCGTTCATTCCTGGTGAAAAATTCAAGGCTCTTTTAAGCTCTACCTCGACGACGAACAGCAGCCTGAAACGCCCCTTCGATTCTTCGACGGGAAGCACGAGTGATTCAACGGCCGGAAAGAAGTTCAAAACAAATTCCTTGCTGAACACGTATCTCTGAATAGCCTGCTTAATGTGATAGAAAGGACTGACGTCTATCTAGCCCGAAATGAGAGAGTTAATTTTTAATTGTGTGACAATGATTTGTAGCTATCATTCAACGTTATTTGGCATGATATCCTCTTCTTTTTTTTATTCTCATCTTGTGAAGCCATTACGATGTTTTATGTATGTATTTTTATGCTCATGCTTCAGTTCTTGTTCACGTAGATTGTCGTATCGATTAAGAAACTCAGTATTCGAAG
>JAOXNT010120569.1:0-12448 GCA_028565815.1 Cletocamptus dominicanus | reverse complement strand
TATCTTATTTTTATAATCGAGCCGTGAAAGTACAAAGTATCTTTTACCTTACTAAGTCAATCATAAACTATCTTAAATTGATTTGGTTTGGACGTTATGTATAAAAAATAGGAAAGGTAAAAAGAGCTATACTGTATGAATGTAGATTGTATCTGTAAAATGATTAATTCAATTTAAATCTCAACATCACTCCTCCACTGATATTTGTGGTGGTAAAGCTAAGGGTAGTCTTGGGTTCAGATCTACGATAATTAGTGAAAAATCGCATGGTAAGATTTTCATTCACGTCGTAGTCTATATTAGGATTAATACTTATTTCTCTGACACCTCTTTCTGGCTGTGGGTCGTCAGTCGGGTCTAGAAAATTAAATACATAGGAAATATTATCTCTGATACTAAAGTCAAAGTTGATAGTTAGTGTCCTACCGCGACTACTAGACACCCTTCCTCTGCCTCTTCTTGACCTGGAGTCATTACTATCATCTGCTTGATCTTCCTGGTTTCTTCTAGACCTTCGACTTTCTCCTCCTCCAAAAAAACCTTTGAAGTTCTTGATTGTATAGCCAAAACCTAGTACAAACTCCGTATTCCTGGTTTCGCGTAGATCTGTCTGTAAAGCTAAATCCAGTTGTCTACCTTTGACATACTGAAGATCAAAGTTCATATCGTTTTTCGTCTTAAAATTAAGACCAAAAAGGGGAGCAAATCGTTCACTGATGCTCATGGCAGGTATTTCTAGTCGAGTATAGTAATTATCTCCACTGTCAAACTCTGCAAATGGATCTGTGGCGTCATAATTAGGTATAGAATTAAATTGATTGACTTGCATGGTAGACCTATATGCATGTGTTATGCTAAAACCTGATAATAAATCTTTGAATAATGGTAACTTATTCAAGCCATCATATCGCAAGGACCACTGTGGTGCCGGGATACGAAAACGATTGCTCAATTTGCCTTCGAGATCGAGATCTACCGTATTGACATCAACTCCCTCATAAGCGGCAATAAAAGCAGGCACAATTACATCATAATTACGCTCTCCATATCCTTGAGCATATCCAGGATCACTAGGATGCTCTGTTGGGTTTGGCACATTGGGTAGACGATTGGATATGACCCTTCTATTCTCTTTAAAAATCCGATACAGGGCTTCGGGAGGATTACCAAATAAGGTATTCAGGGCAAAATAACTCTCCTCAAATGATCCAACATCATATCCAGCCAATTGCAAAAACTCCGGATCTCCTTGAGCATTTTTATTCTTAAATACCTCAGTGTGCGTTCTTCTATAGGATTTAGTAAAGTCTAAATCAATCTCAAAATCTTCGAATGGCTCTAAGCTCACCTGGATATCTAAGTTGTGAGATTGTAATTGAGACAATTGGTCATTTATATTCGGGCTAGTATTTATCCATCCTTGGTCAGCTGCTCGATACAGCCAATTGTTAGGGTTATTCCTTGAAATATCAGGTTGACTACCAAATACAAATCCTAATCCCGGCGCCTCAAAACCACTGCTCAATCCAAGCAATTGCGCTTCTGGAGAAAAACCGGGTAGTAATGTCTCAAGGTTCTCCCGATAGGTTACCCTTATATCTCTTAATGAAAGTAACGGCCTTATCAATATCCGCTCTATCGGAGAAGGATTCCTTGCTTCCTTTTCTTCTTCCTCTTTATCCTGATTACCTGTATTATTTGATCGCCGTCTGGTTCCTCTCCGGGTTCTCCTGCTGCGGCTGGAGGTAGAACTAGATTCTATTTTCTGTAGATACTCGGATTTACCATACAACTTGTCAAAACTAAAGGTACCTACCAAAGACCTGGTCTGACTATTACGAATGGTATTTCCCGGTCCACGACCTTGCTCATCTATTACTATCAATGGCGCTGCTTGCCAGCCATAGTCAGCAGTGTAATCGGCTTTTATATTCACCCAGTCCATCATCGGCAAGTAGCGTATGGGTAGATTATAACTGACCCTCAGCTGGTGATCATAATTCTTTGCTCTTCCGAGATCTTGCATATTATTCCACCAATAATCTCGCACCGCTCCTTGATCCTGTCTGACAATAGAAGTAAAATCTTCACCTGTCTCATTGACCCAATCTCTATTTTCTGCTACATCGGCAATTCCTACTTGTCTCAACTCATCAATCATCGAGGATGAATTAGCTGTGAAGTCTATATTCAGTGCCTTGGTCAGATCCCATTGTAGATCATACCTTCGATCCCACAAAAAACGCTTATTATCAAACGTAAATTCTGGAGATTCTGGTATTCTAAATGTCCTCGTATTATTAAATCGATCCAGAGTCGTGCTAAACCTAAATGAGTTGGGCAGTAAATTTAAATTAAATTCTTTTATGATTTTCAAAAAACCACTGTTCAATCCCTTAAATGGTTGCCAATATTTGGCAGATCTACTGTAATTATAGTCAAGGCTGGCAGAAGTCTCTGTTACCTTATTCTCTCTTATAATGGGGTCGGTATCTACGGTTTCTGAGTAGGCATAAGAAACACTAAAGTTATCTATGCTCCATGGTTTTTTAGTACCACCACCCGAACTAGTTTTCTTGACATTTGTAAAATTAAACGCCTTGATGGTTGTCGTTTCTTTGGCACGATCGGCTACTTCTTGTTTTTCTTCCGGAGTATCTACTAATTCTTGCGCTTCTTCTGTAGATAAATCCAGCTGAAATGGATCGAATTGTGGCGTAGATTCAACCTTGGAATACTGCGCATAAAATGGTATGGATAATCCCAAGCTATTGGGGAAAAACTTACCTAACTCTAAATTAGTAGATAAGTCATACTGAACGATTTCTTCCCGAGCTCTTTCTTGTAGGCTTTGATCTATAGCTCCCCACCCTACTGAGCTGTAAGAACCGGAAGCATTAATCTCTCCTAAATCTGCCATCTGCATTTGCAATCGGGCTACTCCGGCATAACCTCCTTGTTGTTCCAGCCCACTAGCTCTCAATTCATTGACCCACACTTCTCCACAGTGAGGAACTCTATCTTCAGAATCTCGATTCCTCACCCCTATCTGTATCACCTTGACATATCCGAGACTAGGGTTACCTACTATCTTGCGGATCGCACGAGGATTATTGGGATCTTCTACTTGAAATGAATCCAATTGTCCCAATCCCGCTTGTTTTCGGAGTAGTTTTAACTCTTTGAGAATATCCAGCTCAAAATTGATATAATTAGTATCGGGCCAGATCGTCTCTTGTGCAGCCCGCCCTTGTATATCATCTGACATCACGAGAGGCATTTCATACTCATAATAATTACGCTTAAAATCTTTACCCAATCTTACAAATAAAGACATATCTCCGCTATCCATCATGGGATCATTGGGATCTCGCTCTGCGTGGACAAACATCTGCAACTTCTTATAGAAAGTCAAATCAAGTTGAGACAATTTATAGAGGGAACCTTCGCACTGATAGCCCATATTACAATAATTAATCTGCATTGATTTCTCATCTTGCAGAAGGTTGGCAAAGGTAGAAAACACTTGTTCTTGCTGTATTCCTCTCGGCGTAATATACTGAAATGGTGTCTTGGAGGAGTTCTCCTCTATTCCTACATCATCCAGCACAAAATCAAAATTTTCTGATGCTTCACCCACACAGGACTTAGGATATAGACGCCATTGATTTCTCCGCAACTGAAACTCTGCCATCCTGAAAGTCTTGGCAGAAGAGTATCCGGTTATAAACATACGCATAAACTGTATAGACCGAAAACCTTGGATGCCATTAATGGCTTCTCCGTCATTAAGGGGAATCCTTACCCTATACCAAGTTTCATCTTGGCCAAATTGGTTGGTAATTGTTCTTCTTTCTCTGATATAGTCACTTCCACTTTCATCTACAAATCCATTGTTGTTTATTATCGGCAACTCATATTCGTAGTAAGCTTCTGCTTCATCGAGTGACTTATTATTATTGAGGTCCTCTTTATCAGGTCTGGGGTTTCCTCTTAATCTTTCTTCACTAGCATTAGTACTGGTAAGGGGCGCATTCCCTTGCGGATTATTGAAATCCTTATACCTAGATACTATATCGTCGTTGTCATCATAATCCATACTATTGAAGTATCGATAATTATCATTGGCCGGATCCTGAAAAACAGCTTGAGGAATCGGAAAACTATTACCCACTGCTGTCAACCAATCATTAAACTTTAGTGCTTCTTGTCGATCATCCAATCCATCAAAACCAAGATCTTGTACCGCTCCTTCTACTTGATCAAATCCATCTACTACAGGCACAATATTACTTACTCTACCCCAAGTTGTACTGACTAAATTTCTTTCTTGTGCACTATCTACCGGAATACTATTTTCATAAAACTGTCTATTGTCATTCAAGACATCCTCAGAGATACTTCCAAGCTGAAAAACCATCTTGCCGAGCTCTGCCTCTGCATGTTCCTCTCCATCCAGTCTATCCATAAATGGATTTAACATCCAAAATTCTATGGATTCATAATTGGCAGCCTGAAAATCTGTATTGGAAAAATACCTCATAATCCCACCCCAGCGACTTTGAGGTTCATTGAGCAGTAGATCAGAACCGTCCTCATTAAGAGATAGACCGGCAGAATAAGGAGTGCCCTCAGGTAAATCAAAATTATAGGGTCCTCTTTCCTGAGGATAATAACTCAAATCAAAAGTAAATAATACATTGAGCCCCGGTTGTGTCTGACGCATAAACAACTCGTTTTGCTGGACGATCCTACTGTACGGATGCCTCCTACTTTCTTCACTACCTTGAGCTGCTCTATCTATTACGTACCAATTAAGTAATGCTCTATTAGTCCCATACTCCAATGTATTTAAATCAGCTTCCGGACGACCTGCAGGTGTACTTGCCAGCACCCAATCATTGGTCCTGGTAGTCCCTAGCAATAGTCCATTTATGGTTCCTTCAAAATCGTCAATATTGACAACTCCGGACTCATCATCAGATAAATTAATAGCTCCAGAATGCCCGGGTCGCAATGCGGCTACCTCCGCTGAAAAATTAATAAATGATTCTGCTTTAGTAGAATAAAAAGGCAACTTGTCTACCAATTTTGTCAGGGTCGAGGACTCTGTATTATAGTTAAGGTCAAGTCCAAAAATTCTATTATTGATGGGGTCATTACCCAGATTAACTTTCTGAGTAAATGGACGCTCAAACAATCGCAAGTAAGTCCCCCCGAGTGATAATTTATCACTAAACTCGTATTCTGCCCGCAGTCCCAACATGGTTTTTTGTTGTAGATTGAAGAGTGCATTGTCTTCAAATGAAACATTGACCGGTGTTCCTTGCTGCAAATAGGCAGGATTGATGATCCTCAGTCGACCAAGTGAATAGTCAATCTCATAATCCTGACCTTCTACCAATCTTCTACCTCCGGCAGTTACCCGTACCGACCCGCGAGGTACAAATGGGCCCAGATTAATCTCCCCGGAAAAATTGGATTGCACTTTGGCAAGCATGACAAATTTATTCTTCTCCAATGTCTCTCGAGCCCCCACCAAGGTGGTATCGTACAATTCCGTATAAACAAGACTGTCAGCTATCTCTGGAGGCACAAGGTCTCGTAACGAACTTCCAAATGGCTCCAAGACCGGAAAAACGACACTTCCACTGGAAGGGATCACGGTGATTCCCGGTATATAGTCAAAAATTCCATCAGGTTGTGGATCCATCACCGTATTTACATTATCCAGATTAAATACATCTAATAATGGACGGTTTCTGATTCCCTCAAATGGTAAAAACTTAATCAATGACCCATCTCTATCGTTTTCGAAAAAGATATCAAACTCAAAGTCTTCTTGTGACACATTGGATGCATTGAGCGGATAAACATTCTTCATCATCAAATCCCAAGTAGATAAGTCTGTGCGTTGATTAGTACTTTTGAGTAACTTGACGAATGTAAGATTGGGTGATTCTTGTTCTTGACCGGGTACTGTATTGATAGCTGTATTCCCTTCTCCTTCATTGGACATATCTCCTACTTGGTATACTTCATCACAATTTGCGGTGTAGTAATACTGATAAGCTACCCCAAGTACTTGATTGGGACGCAAACGAATGTTGAGTGATATGGTGCCCAGCTGCTCATTATATGAAAATTCACCCGGTGTCAAGCGTCGCCCTCTGAAAACTTCAAAATCCGTCGTCTGCTGCATATTATAATTGCTTTTGAGCAGTGTCGAGGTTTTGTCTATGTCGTCTATGTCATTATTTCTGATTAATTGCTCATAAAGGGGATTAGACCGATTGTCTGCCAGTACTTCTCCATTTACCCCTATCAATATTTGGTCTTGTATAGCCGGTGGTAAGTATCCACTCGGATTATTGTTGGTAAACTTCTCAGGATCAGGCTCTGCCAGGTCAGAAATGGCTGCTATTATTTTACTCCCTTGCTGATAATCCGTACGATCTTCTGATATCCATACTTCTATTCTGGATATCCTGAATGATGTACCGATAAACGGAATATTCTGCAAGCTTTGCTCATACGTGTTGCGATTAAAATGAGAAAGGAAGAAGTGGCGATTTTCGTCATAATCATCAGGACGTAGCTCAAATCGTTGTACCGCAGCTCCATTTTCTATTCGCAGGTTGTTTCTCTCCGATCTTTGCTGGGAGGCCAATGCAGTGATTTTTAGATGACCAAATTGCAATTCGGTTTTTAGACCAAAAAGATTTTGATTTCCTTGTATCAGACTGGATCGCAGAGGTAGACTTACATTACCGGCTTCTATCTTCTTTATGATATCATCTTCTCCAAACTGCTCACTATCATAACCCAGTTTTATCTGACGATCAAAGTCAAAAGTAGCTTGTGTATCATAATTGAAGTCAAGATTGAGCTTCTCTCCTATGTTTCCGTCTACACTCATCTCGATATCCATATCAAAGTCAAATAGAACTCCGGGGGATTGCTGGCGCAAAGGAATATTGGGGTTTTCGTTGCGATAATAATCAAGTCCAAAGGTGAGGTCAATATTACCTTGAGGCTGAATATTCACTTCTGACCCACCAAATAGTCTATCTACCAGATTCTTTTGGATATCAATCCGATCCATAGGGTCCTCCACCGATCTACGATTTTTATCTCCAGTATTGATACCTGCTAATTTATCAAAGTATGCACGTTCTTCTTGTTTTGATTTCCACTCTACATACTCGTTGAATGTCATGTAACTAGGGGTACGGAAATATTCATCTCCGATTTTCTCATAGATGATATAATTTCCTGATTTGGGATCGTACTCCACCTTCTGCTCTACACTCGATGGTACAATATCAAAAGGATTTTTCTTTCCATCCTCAACAAAATTGCCATATCTCGGTTGTAATGGTATAGTATCTTGATTTACTATCGCATTATCTGACCCAAAATCATAGGGTCCGATTACAGACGTACTCCCAGTAAGGTCTACTAAAATAAAGCTAAAAAATATAAAAGTATAGATTTCTCTCATATACGATCTAAAATAGGTGTAGTCCTATGCCACCTTTTCTTTTTAACGAGATTCTACAAATATGACGATATAACGCTTCCATTTCTTATTGATTGCCTTAAGACATTTGTTTAAGAACTTTCTTTATTAAATCCTCAACAGTTTTTATCTCAGGATCTGATTTGAGAGCTTTTGCAATATTCTTTTGAATGCTTGCTCTCGGAAAACCTAGCGCCAACAGAGCAGATAACGCTTCCTCTTTCATTGTATTGCTAGAATCCGGTAAAATTATTGGCGCATCACCACTTTCTTTATAAATCTTGTCTTTCAGGTCAAGAATAATTCTTCTTGCTGTCTTAGCCCCTATACCCTTTACACTGCTTAGGGCAGCAACATTATCTGATAGAATAGCAGCTCTTACTTCTTCACTATCCATATAAGACAATATCATCCTGCCGGTATTGGGCCCTATACCCGAGACAGATATCAATTGTGTAAACATATCTTTCTCACTCTCCGCCAGAAAACCATATAAGCTTTGTCTATCCTCTTTGACATGAAAATAGGTGTAGATCTTTGCCTCTGATACTTCTTCTAATTGAGAATAGGTCTGAAGACTTATATTTACCTGATAACCAATCCCGTGTGTCTCAAGATATATGTAGGTCGGTGATTTATATGTTATTTTTCCTTCTAAATATGCAATCAAAATTCAATTATTTTTTAAATAGTTTAATTATACTTTTCTTATCGAATCATATAACTTACGGACCGCAGCAATCCATTCTTTTCTTAGCCTATCAAATAAAATAAACTAATCTTATTTATTATCTTACAATAAGATACAAATTAAATTAATATTTAATATGTAGATAATTTTTTGGATGAATAAATAATATTACAAATTATAAAATCATCTAATATGATTCTGCTGCCTAAAGCATTGCAATTATCCTTCCAAAAAATCATACATTTGCTCAAAAGACAAAAAAACTGCAAAAATAGGTATATCAAATCATTTATTATGTCAAAAATCAATATTCTTTTAGTCGGGAGTGGAGGACGTGAATGTACTCTGGCGTGGAAAATAGGGCAAAGTCATCAATGTGATCGATTATTTATTGCACCGGGCAATGCAGGAACAAAAGCATATGGCAGTAACGTAAATATTGCCGTTGATGATTTTGGAGCAATGGCGGAATTGTGCAAAAAGGAAAAAATAACAATGATCGTAGTAGGTCCGGAAGCTCCATTAGTAGAAGGGATCTATGACTATTTTGCCAACGGCGATGAGCTCTCTCACATCATGGTTATTGGTCCTTCTCAGGAGGGTGCGCAACTAGAAGGAAGTAAGGCTTTTGCCAAAAAATTTATGGCAGAGTATAATATCCCTACGGCAGCTTATGGAGAATACACATTATCTAATATAGAAGAGGGTTTTCGCCATATTGAGGATAATGATGGTCCCTATGTATTGAAAGCTGATGGTCTGGCAGCAGGTAAAGGGGTGCTGATCATAAATGACAAAGAAGAAGCAAAATCAGAATTACGAGCCATGCTGGAAGGAAAATTTGGTGAAGCGAGTAATAAAGTAGTGATCGAGGATTTCCTAGATGGTATCGAGTTTTCTGTTTTTGTCTTGACCGATGGAAAGAATTACGTCATATTACCAGAGGCCAAAGATTATAAAAAAATCGGTGAAGGCGATACAGGTCTAAATACTGGGGGAATGGGAGCCATTTCTCCTGTATCTTTCTATGATAGCACCCTTGCTGATAAGGTGAAAAATAAAATTATCGACCCTACCATTCGTGGGCTGAGCGAAAAGAAAATAACATATCGGGGGTTTATCTTTTTAGGCTTAATAAAAGTGAATGACGAGCCATATGTGATAGAATATAATTGTCGACTCGGAGATCCGGAAACAGAAGTTATTATCCCAAGGATAGATGGGGATTTGGTAGACTTATTGATAAAAACCGGACAACAACAACTTCATCAAATGAAAATGTCCAGCATCAATAAATATGCTACAACTGTCATGCTGGTATCTGGCGGATATCCAGGCTCTTATCAAAAAGGTAAGATAATAACAGGTCTGGATCAAGTGCACGACAGCATAATTTTTCATGCAGGCACTACTGCTGATCAAAACGGAAAAATCCTTACCAATGGAGGCCGAGTACTAGCGGTTACGTCCTATGGAGAATCCATGCAAGAAGCACTGCAGATCTCTATGAAAAATGCTAAAAAAATATCTTTTGAAGGAAAATATTACCGCAGAGACATTGGTTTTGATTTATAAAATATAAAAAAGATTGTTTGACCTACTCCAGATAGCAAAATCCTTAGATGTCAGGATTACCATAAAGAATGAAAATGTAAGATGCAAAAACATAGCATTTGACACTCGCAAAATTGGTATTGGAAGAGACACCATATTTTTAGCATTAGCGGGAAATGGAAGAGATGGTCACGACTACATAGGAGATGCCTATAAGAAAGGAGTCCGTAATTTTATTGTCAGAGATGATTATAACATCCCGAAGGAAATCAAAGCAAATTTCATACAAGTCAATGATGTTTTGGCGTCTATACAGCGATATGCAAAAATCTATAGACAAAGCTTAACGCATACCACCTTTATAGGCATTACCGGTAGCAACGGTAAAACTATTGTCAAAGAATGGCTTGCCCAGTTACTATCTACGAAATATAGAGTATCTAAGAGTCCTAGAAGTTATAATTCGCAGCTAGGTGTACCCTTGTCTATCTTAGAGGTAGATTCTCAAGCGGATTTTGCCATTATTGAGGCGGGAATATCTGAGTCTGGAGAAATGTCAATAATCGCTGATATTCTCTCACCGGATATCGGAATTCTTACCAATCTAGGAGACGCCCATGACTTGGGGTTTGACTCCAGAGAACACAAATTAATAGAAAAAATATCCCTCTTTAAATCATGTCATAAAATCATCTGGCACAATAACCAACCGTGGATAAATAAGACAATAAATCAAAAATACCCTGATAAAGAATTAATAAGCTGGGGTATCGATGGAGATTCAGATTATACTTTTTTCGTGGCAAACAAAAAGCTAGAATTACATTCTCCTAAGACAGATTGGACATTTGATCTGAGTGGTCATAATATTTTTATTGAAAATCTTTGCCATTCCTTACTTGCTGCTTATCTATTGGGCGTAGATAAAGAAAAAATCGACAGCACTTTATCCCACTTTGATCAGGTGGAAATGCGCATGGAGCATATCCAAGGATTACAGAATAGTATTATTATCAATGATGCATACATCCTAGATTTTGCTTCTTTTAGATTAGGCTTGAGACACCTATTTACACTTGATGGATACCCTCATAAGTGCTTGATTTTATCTGACTTTGCTGATAATCATGCTGATGGATCACGAATAGAAGAGATACAAAAGGAAATAGAGCTCTACCCTATTCATCGACTTATTACGGTCGGAGACAATCTGAGATCATTGCGCATAGATGGGGAGAGAATACATTATCCTTCTACAGAAGAACTCTACCAGACCATCAATACATACAACTGGCTAGATTTTGCTATTTTATTAAAGGGGAGTCGTCTCCACAGATTAGACAGATTAGTGGAGAAACTAGAAAAATCTTCACACAGTGCCTTACTAGAAATTAATCTTTCTGCCTTACACCATAATCTAGCCTACTATAAAAAACTGGCAGGGAAAGCTGACCTTATTCCGGTTATCAAAGCATCAGCATATGGAGGAGGCATTGATAGGATTGCACAGGTAATCGCCCAACAAGATCCTGCTTACATTGCTGTTGCCTATATTGATGAAGGTATCGCCTTACGCAACAAAGGCATAAATCACCGAATAATAATTCTCAATCCTGATGCGGAGAAACTCTCAATTGCTTCTAGGTACCGATTAGAAGTAGAAGTACATAGCTTAGAATTATTGAGAAAAATAAATAAGATCACAACCACTGAACATACCTACATCCACTTGAATATGGACACAGGAATGCATCGTCTAGGATTTGCGGAAGAAGAATTGGGTGAAGTAGCACATTTGCTAGAAGAAAATCCCCAGGTAGAAGTAGCAACTGTATTTTCACATCTTGCAGGTAGTGAAGATCCGACCTTAGATGACTACACTCAGCATCAGATCAACTTATTTGAGCGGATGACAGCAAAACTTTCTGCTGCAACAGGCAAAAACTATCACAAACACTTACTCAATAGTGAAGGGATAGGACGATTTCCTGAAGCCAGATATGACTTTGTACGTCTCGGTCTTGGTCTATATGGTATCTCTATCCACGAAAAAAAAGCACTACAGACAGTCTATCGATTGTATGCTAAAATCATTGCCATAAAAAGTTTTTCTGTCGGAGATTCCATTGGATATAATAGAGCTGTTTACCTCAGAAGGCCAAGCAGGATTGCTGTATTGAACATTGGTTATGCCGACGGACTTATGAGGTCATTGAGCAAGGGAAAAGGAAAAGTATGGATCAAAGACAATCCGGCACCCATTGTCGGTAATGTTTGTATGGATTTAACGATGATAGACATCACAGATATCCCTGATGTAGAAGTCGGTATGATGGTAGAGATTTTTGGAAAAAAACAATCCATACAAACGCTTGCCAGGGATGCAGGTACTATTCCATATGAAATACTTACCGGACTTTCTTCCAGAATCGTAAGAAAATACACTATGGAAGATTAAACTTAAAATTATAAAAAACGAAAATAAAGTTAATGGTGCCCGGAGCGGGAGTCGAACCCGCACGCCCATACGGACACATGGCCCTCAACCATGCCTGTCTACCAATTCCAGCACCCGGGCGAGTGATGGGAAGGCAAAAATAAAAATAATGTAGAACATTTACCTATTTCTAGCGACTAACCTGATATTTTGTATTTTACAACAATGCAATGAAAACAATAAA
>JAOXNT010120347.1:0-10142 GCA_028565815.1 Cletocamptus dominicanus | reverse complement strand
ATGCTTTCACAACAATTACGAAACCTGTTTCAGCATATTACAAAACGAGATGAAATATAATTGTTCTACGTACAATTAATTTTTCACTTACTTACTTACGTAGTTACAAAATTGATGATGCCAACGTGCGAGTGAGGTGAAAAGATTGATGTTAACAAAGGGCAACTTTTATTGCAGAGGTCGATGAATAAAGTAAACGACAGAACTTTCTAGCAATCTGTTGTTTACAATTTTCATAGACGAGACGAGGAAGAGAGAGAAGAGAATATGGAAAGATTTGCCAAGTGGACAGCTTAAAAACCTGCCAAGTAGATTTATCCAAAATGTATATTTATTTTCGTATTTTTTTATGGCAAAGCAACAAGATAAATGCACTTTCAATTAGCTCAATATTAATTTTGATAAAAGCAAGTAAGTAGAAAAATTGAACTTTTTTTAAATTCTTTGGGAATGGACTTTGGTAATTAGGCCCTCTTCGTTCATAGTGATGTCCTCTTCACCACGCCCTCTCTTGCTCTCCATCAGGCAGTCATATCTGTAGAGATGAGTAGTCTAAGCACACCATGGTGTTTCTTTCAATCTTTAGCGTGTGTACTTACCTAAATGATACCTTCCTTTGATTGAAATCCAGAATGAAAGGTTCAAGAAGTCTATAGGCTGATTTCCCGACCAATTTTTGCTCCCTTAGCCATTCCTCTTTTGACTTGAGAATGGCCTCTTTTCCAGTAACCCCATAACCTTCGGCATCTTCAGCCAAGAGAGGTCCATGCACACTTAGATCACACAAAGCATCAGCAATGATGAAACGAACAGCATTCGACATGAGTTTTAACGGGGTAACTCCGTTCGTTTGTGAAATCACCTCAACGTCCTTGGTTCGATCCAAATTAATAAGGCTTGAGGATATTATCTGCCCCTTTGTTCCAACGGCTATGGTAGCGTGTACAGTGTTCTTATCCTTTGGGGAAACCTACAATAGATTCACTAAATAAATGTACTTTCAGAGCTCAAAGAAATGAAAAGGATGATTGAAAAAACTGCACTGAAGAAGACAATAGAGTACATGATAACCCGGCTTCTCCTGTATTTTGCCCTGATAATTAAAGGAACCCGAGAAGGCTGCGACATAAAATGCTCCAGTCAAGGAGCAAGGTTTACCTGCATGCTAATCTTGATTGCGACACAGTCAGGACTTTGGACACAAGGCGTTAGAGAGACAGTATTGTTGCTCAACTTCGCCAGCAAACCGAACTCTTCAGAGGACATGACAGCTTCCGCGTGATAGTACATCTTTCTGGTCTCTTCATAGCTGCCGGTAGAGGCAACGTTCAGGAACTCAAGGGCCCTTTCGAGGGCCAAGCAATCCAAGGAATTTTTCATTTTCACGTGTTGAAATTGGTCACAACGTTCTTACGCAGGGTGATCCTGCCTCCCACCACGGGGCTTATTTGACTTGATCTTGCTTATTTTTGCTGTTGCTTTTCATGCCCTTTGAGTTGAGAGCCAATAACATGAATCGGAGGAGTTGACACAAAGGGCCACAGTATGGTGCCAAACGACCAAATGAAATTCATGATGTGGAAACTATGTTGTCAAAGGATGAAATGCTCATATTCTGTATCTGATTAATTTTCTTCACATTATTACTTAGTGCACATAATACATCTGAAATTCAAATGTGTAATGTTAAGCAAAAATTATGAAAATGAAAATGAGATTTTCTTTACAGGAAAGCATCAGGGTTCAGACTTAAGCGAGACCTAATGATTCGAGGGGATCAGAATGTCAATTTATAAGGGAAAACTTGAATGAACTTGAGATTTGCTCATTATCACTGACATGAGCAAAAATATAAAACACAAAAATAAATACTGTTTGTTGCAATTAAGAAACTCATGTGGATAATATATTGAACAATAATTTTATTATTGATATTGCATTAGAAACCCTTTTCTATGAGAAACTCTTTGAAATCGACTTCGAAGTCTCCTCTGTATTTGACTCTTCCATACACTTCTGCCACTTGTGAAATAAATTCCATTTGATATCTCTTGTACAAAAACTCGTCCAACTCATCTCTGAGTGCGAATAGGTTTCCATCCACTCTTCGAACAACTGTAGCAACCACGTTGGTTCTTGCATTAATTCTCAAATAAACCGGCAACATGTGATTTACTGTTCTTCGAACGTGATAAGTATAAGTTCCTGGCTTGACCTTTGGAGGAACAAAACCAGATGGATAATGGTCCTTGACAGGTATGGGTGGAATAAGTCCTATACGTTTTTTGAAGTCAGTTTCCGGTTCTTTCCAAAGATCAAGGTGCTTGTAATCGTCTATGTTGCCGCTGAACACCTTGGGAGGCGGTCTGGCAAAACGATGTTCTCCAAAAACCTTGGCAAAGTCTTTGAAAGTCTGCAACTCGTCCTCTGGTTCCTTTAAAAAGTACTTGTGGCATTTTCAAAAGCAACGATCACTTGTTAGTAGTCTTACCTGATCAATGAAATTTGGATCAAAGGAGAAAAAATCAGACTGCTTGCGAGTGAGTGAAAAATCAGTAAACGTATTGATACGATCGGAACGCTGAGTCTCTTCATCATATTCCCAATTGACGTGCAGTCGTTCCTGGTTGTCAACCTTTTCTTCTCCTGAAATGGACGGGGGTGACGTGGAAGATGAAGACGATGCTCTGGACACAGACAACGCCTGACTCAGTAAACGCAACAGAGACTTCGCCTTTGAAATGTTAGCGGCCAGCATATCGTTTGCGTTAACCCAATGAAATATTTAAATTTGTTACCGCACTTTAAACTAACAGTTCTTTCACACGTGTTTAATAAGATGAGTCTTCTCTCTTGAGGTCTGATTCTGAAGCTTTGTTTAGACTTCGTTGTTGTTTGTCTTCAAACACATTTTTCGTCTCATTTGAAACTTCTGATAGATGTCGCTTTTTTAGGGATGACTGATACTAGTACCTGAGATGAATTACATTGCCACGACTCTGACTCTTCAACTCCAATACCACCCTAACACACTTTGAAACCGCCATCTTTTGAAAAATCAGATCACTTTACTTTCAGTCTTATCTTTGTTCTTGTTGGCTTTGGTAGTGTCCTGAAGATGCTGAAGAACCTACAGTATTCATTAATGATACTTAACGAAAAGGGTATTAAAGGTGTTTTATTAATTTAAGCAATAAAAGCTGCAGTTTGTTTTGAATACTAGGTAAGCAAAATTTTGTAATTTCATTTTCTTCGATTTAGACAAGATTTTTTTAAGGCAATTGCCATTCATGAACAAAAATATGGACAGTCAGAGGTCTGACAATGACGAGAAGGATTTAAACTTTGAGAAAGACCCAGATGCATTGCACTCGATCTTGAACCATTGTGGCCTAACAAGGCAGCTCGAGCCTATAGTATCAACACTAACTCCAGCAACAAAGCTAACTAGAAGTCAGAAGAAGAATCTGGACAAATATGATTACTTTGAGGGTAAAAATGGCCAGATATTCTTCCGACCTAAGTCTCCGAAATTTGAGCAAAAGTCTCCAAGAAACAAGAAGAGTAACAGAGTCATGGGCAGCGGTCTTGTGACAAGCAAACAGCCCATTAGACTTCATTTGAAATCACCTATCAAATTCAATGGGCATTCATTGAAGACCCAAGGACATGTCGTCCGTCCTCATACAGAAAAAAAACTTGTACCATTTGTCTCCCCTCCTCAGAGGTAACAATATTATTCAACACTAAGTAGGTATTTTAATGCTTCTGTACTCTGTTCTTTTTCAGGCAAAGTATTTCTGAAAGAAAAGAAATTCCGGCTTTCTCAAAGCTTCAGAGTAATATTCCAAAGCCCACTGGAGCAAAGAAATTGCAATTTGGAAGTGGTTCGGAAGTTAGTCAAGAGGAGGATTTTGAATTCGCTCGTCCCCTTGCAACAACACCGGATGAAAAAGGCATGAAAAAAGAAAAATCAAAGCTCGAGCTAATCCTGATGAGAGAGGGCATGATTGGATTGCCTCGAGAGAGTCTTAGTGGTTTATTGAGGCAAAGTTTGACACGAGATGAGCTCGAAAAAATGTTTGAAGATGATTCGACTGAATCTTTCGAAAACCTTGAAAAAAAGCTTAGGACTCCAAAAAGGCCTTTTTTAAAAGGAAATAATGTTAAAGATGAGGTTAAGAGCTTCGAGGAGAACAAGGAAAATTATCATAAACATGGTAAAATTATAGTGAAAGCCTCAGATGCTTTCTCTGATGTCCAACTTAATCCACAAATTCCTGAAACGAATGCTCAAAATGTTTCTATTATGAAAACTCAAAGCACAAACGACTTATCTCAAGAAAAGGAAGAATTCCAGAATTTAGCAAGAAGTTGCAGTACATTTGAATTACGAGATGATAACCAGAAAAGCAAAATAGAGTCTTCGTTATTTCTACAAAGAGCAAGAGAAGCCTACGGTGAGTATGTTCGTGAAAGAAATGAGCTGGAATCCAAAATGAAGGTATGATTTGAAAAAATGTTTAGTGACCTTAAAAATTTTAATTATTACTTTAGGAACTGATGATTGCTTCAAAAAAGAGGAAAGAAAACTTTAAAATGTTATGGGGAGTAAGTCCAGCAAAAATCAACAAGTAATGCCAAAGAAAATTTAGGAAAATGACTCTTTGATTTGTGTTATTCTAGGATAAAGTCAAATCATAATTTCATGGTGTTTTCTAATCCCGTTGTCGCTTTTTCACCTCAAGCTAGCAAAGAGATTAAAGAAAGTCCATTAGAAAGAGACTGTAAAGCGTTGAGCGATGAAGTATTTTGTGAGAATTTGTAAGGTTATTTAAAATATGTATCAAACTTTGACTTTTAGATTTTCTCACCACCACCTCTTTTCCGCTCAAAAGCTGGGATGGAAATCGAAAATGGAAACAAAAACAACGATCCATGTGATGACAAAGCATTCAAATCTGCCGATAAATCAGAATATGATGAGAACTATTATTTGGACTTTAGCATAATTGATGAATCCATCATCGGGAGTTCTGCTATGGATGTCTCCTTAGAGACTGAGGAAGAAGGCTCTATGAAGCAGCCCTCAAAACTGAAGCATCCTTATAAAACAGTTAGATTTTTCTCTCCGGTGGCAGAAGCTCGGTCTTTTATCGAAACTGATTATGTTCATGACAACATTAACAAAGATTCTGGAATAGATGATACCAGAATCTCTTTGGGCGTTAATGTTAATTTAGGCCATGAAGGAAGCATATGTATCACTGAAGTTCCCCTTTGCAGTTCTAAATTTCATGCTCCAACCCCACGTCATCCAAAAGGAGTTTGCGAGAAAAACACATTTAAAATCGGTCGTGGTAAAGTTAACACACCTGTTGCTCTTAGATACTTGTCTTCCATGGTTCAAAAAGAAAAAGAAGCTTTGTATGAAGAAGAAGGACTGATAAATGACAAAGATGAAACCGGAGAAGAAAGCTTTTCCATTACGAGAAAGGAAATTGATTTTGATGAAGATGACACTGAATAAATCTGTCAATTTCAAACCTTCGTAGATTTGTTATTGTTTACCGCACAATCCACGTGTCACGGAAACCATTTGGTTAATTTAAAATTCATTTTACTAGAAGATTCGTAGCTTAGATTTAATCATTTCTTTACAGAATAGTTCACAGCCAAATTTTAGGAAGCTATAATTAAGTGCATAAGCAAATTTCTTTAAGAAATTTAGATGAAGTCAAGTTAAACTTTAAAAGTAGAGAGATTTCAAGGGATCATCTATACATCATCACTTGGGGTGATTGATAAAAACACATATATCCATCACAGATCAATCTTTTGACTTGTTTTGGCAGATCCTTATCGTCTTTAAAAGTTTGAAGAAATGAGCCAACTTCATCTGAGAATAGGCGTGGGACATCAGGAGCTGGCGATACTTCAGGAATGTTAAATCCGTTAACCTCCCCTGGAATTATTCTATTTTGATTAACCGTTAATCTTTTTCTTCGTTTTTTTTACCCTTTCTGTCTGCCATTGAATCAAAAAAGCACCATGAAGCATCTGGGCCAGAGCCACATTTCGCAAAAGTAACATAATGAGAAGTCTCAATGCAAACAACAGCAAATAATTCCATGTATAATCTTGGGACAGATTCGGAACTGAAACTGGAACGGATAATGTTTCCACTTATACAGTATTGTACTTAAAAAATTGTGTTACCCAATTGCCATAAACTCTTCTGGTAATTTGAGGGGCTTAGGCTTATGAAGCTTTCTCTTCAAATGATTGTGCACGGGCTCAAGGCAACTCTTACAAAAGACAGTGCTATCCAAGCCTGATCCATGATCTCCTCTGCAATCAAGACACTCAACGGTGGCTGCTTTTCCACACACTATACACTGTCTGGGCGCTTAAAATATACTTAAAATGTAAAATCAAAAGGGAATATGCTCAAAAATCATATCAATTACATTCTTCAATGATATCTGTCACGTCTAGATAATCTGATGGCAAAATACGGTCATAAACTTTGAACTGGTTACCAAACCGTGGCATCTGAAGGATTAGAACCGACGGCACTTTTGAAAGCTTTACTTTTGAGGTTATGAAAGATTGCTCCACAATCTGCTGAACAGTGGGCATTTTCATAGACTCATCCCTTTCAACAAAAAGTTGATACAGATGTGAAGTTTGACCGGATGATAATTCAAGGAACGGAGCTGCTTTAAGGGTTTGAGTGAGCAAAGAGTTTAAAAATTCTTCAGGATCTATTTGGATAGATTCGTTTATTAGAATAAAAAATGTTCCAAAAATTTCAATTAGCTTTGAACCTTTTTCCTCGGATGTAAGTCCTCTAACTGAAGTCAAATGATCGAGAAGGGTCCTGAGTTTCATTACTTTGTCAGCTCGAACGTACAGGTTCTTTCTCAATGGATTTACAATTTCTTCTCTTAAAACCCGTTGAACATTTCCATATTCTTCTATATCCTCTTTGTAATGAGGACGATAGAGTAAGGAATCAAAAACGCTATCAAACATAATTATAAACATAATCATTAGAACAAGGTCTTACAACCAACACATTCTCTACTACCTTGTAAAAGAAAACATAGCAAACAGAGTTGCATCTAAGTAACACGAATTCTGATGGCCTTGAATTCCATGATTTCGTCCTATAATTGTTTTCATGTCTGAAACTTCAATTGGAGGGTGAAAACCCGGAACAACTGGGCATGCCATGTCTCCAAATGCTAGATTTAGGGTTGATTCTGTACCATTTGAATTTGGCTTTCCTTAATATTGAAATTATTGTTTAGATACTGATGAGTATGATGGGTATGGATTAAAAAAAATATATACAAATTTGCCTACCGAATCGTTCATCTATTCGAACTTTGTTTAAAGGTACGAATACAGCTCTGTGTTCCGAACAGGCAAATAACTGAGTACCATTATGCCATCCATTTGTAGCTCCTGGCATATCATCATCCTTAAGAATGAGAAATAAGACGGTACAATCAAGGAGAAAGATAGAGGAAGGAGAAAAATCTCTCACCAACTCGATTCCAAGACACTTTCCATCAAAATCTGGCAGCCATCCTGACCATCTGACAATACCGTAAACGGGCTCCCCGTCCTTATGCAGTTCGACGAGCGTCCCTATATCAGTTTTATCGTTCTCCTTAATCGAATATTGAGTATCTAAAACATCAAATCTTGTGCGATGCGGTAGAGGTGACGATCGTTTTCCAAAAAAAGGTGACGTTTTGGAGCTAAGCGAGCTCCAACCCCAATGATGATGGTTTTTGTTTTGGGATCTACTGACGCTAGAAGTTTTGCTGCCCTCTTCTTCTTCATTTTCGTTAAAGTAATTTTCTTCTGTTGGCGTCAAACTTATCCTTTTTGGATTGAATGCTTTATTGTTTTCAACCTCGCAATTACGAGGAAACGTTTTGTCTTGCTCATCTCCGCGAGGTTCTTCTTTGAAGCCATTAATGTGAGGCATTTGCTGCATGGCTTTAATAGGCGTTGTTATTTTGCATGCTCTCTTTGATATTTCAACGGGGTTGATATCATCTAGTTTCAAAAGGTCTTCCATCGGTAAAAATGCACCATGTGGATAATCTGTCTTAAAAAGTCGTTCACTGTCATAAGCACCGTTACTGTTCCCAACTGGATGATCCTGAAGGAAAAAAGAAGAATTTAACCAATATATTTTTCAAGTCACTTCCATTTTTTTATAAAGTCTTTTCCTTATTTTCAACTTTATGGTTTCCTTTTAACCCTTTTAACGATGTCCTAATTTGTGAGTGAATTGCTGAAGGAAAATACAATGGTTGACAATGATTGATATTGACTGAAGGAAACAGTGGACTTTGGTACGGATAAAAAAGACCAGTGGTAGAGGCTGGAAGGGCATGCGGACCTTGTCCTTGAGGCACAACTAAAGGAATCATTGCGAAATGTGCAGGATAAGTATAAAAAGGAATGTTTCCCAGAGAACTAGTCCAGTGAGCTTGACACTGATTTAATAAACCAATATCACCATTGCAATTTGAGTTAGTTGCGTCTTCAAGCTCAACATCCGAAACAGCAATTGTAAATCTTCGATTATTCTTCTCTCGTAACTTCATTTTTACTTTTCATTCATGAAAACTATTCTTGTATTCGGGAGATTCTGAAACTATTGAAAGCAATGACCTATTTTGCACACCGGCCTGCAGTAATGCAAGAAAGCTTTTTGTTCAAAGAAGAAAGCATGTACAGTATGACTGGCCTGAAGAACTTTTGGAACTTTTGGCAGCTTTTGTTTTATCTCTTTCAGCATAAAACCTGAGAAAGATAAAAGACTTATATAACATTAAGTAATATAACTGCGGACTGAGCTTACAAAAATAAAACCCACTGAAGTCCAAATAACAAATAACGATTACAAAAATAAATAGAAAAGCATCAGAATGTCAAAATGGTAAATAGTTACATGATAAAACATTACAGATAAATTCATTAATGCTTTACACATACTGGAACAGAAAGTACTTCTACAGCTACTACTTACAAATTCAATCCCTGCATGTTCCTTTTGCTGATCTTTGAGGTAACCAATCCATCGGACTGTTCCAATTTCTGCACCGTCATCACTTAGCCAAACAATTCGGTCTCCTATGTCAATTTCGTTGATTCGGCCACTTTGTAACTGACCAGTGTGTTGGTTAACCTCCGAGGACATTTGCACCTTTGCCGCTGAAAGAAACATCAACTGTCCAAGTTGAGTAGAAAAGAGAAAATGATTTGATACGTTTCAAACTCTTCATTGGGATTGGTCTTAAATCGACTACGTCATCGATGTCCCCAATGCATGTGCCTTTCGATGAGCACATGGGAATGAAAGTAAATTTGCCAAACATAATTCCAGCTACTTTAATAGGCAACGAGAACTTTCAACGGACAGAGCTTTCCAAATTAAGGAAAGTGGAAAGCGTTTGGACCAAAGCGAAAAGGCTTTTATCGCAAGGTTGATCTTTAACAAAACTGTGAGGTGACTTTCCTTTTTCACTTTGCATTTTTGGCCTTCGTATGAGAAACTGTGAAAACCAAAAATGTACTTACTATATGCATTTGCAGAATAATTTTTTGTAATTCTGGATTCTGGCTCCCTCTGATTTCCTTTGACTATGCGAAGATGATCTACTGATTCTGGATGACCTTTATTTTTGGACTTATGCTCTTTTTCTTCGTTAACGAGATGACAAGCTGTTTTAAATTCATTTACTATATCATCTTCGGAGCCGGGTGATTCATGAGGGACCAGATGGGCAGCACTGACAAAGACGCTGCTGCAACGAGCAGCCTCGAAATATCGAGTCCCACCGTACATTCCGTCCGAAACACCTTGTGTCGAATCCTGAATTAAGAAGAAGAAAAAATGATTTGATTGTAGTCGTGACGATACATATAGATTTTCCACGCACGAAATCTGGAATGCTTAATCATTATGTCCAAAGAAAAAAATGCGACAATTCAGATTGAGAAATTGAAATACGAGGGGTGTTCAAGTAGAAATGAGACTGGACGCATAACTCAAGAAGAAATGAAGCTCGGAAGAAATGTCACTAAAATAAATTTTATATTTGAATAATATG
>JAOXNT010120346.1:6998-34069 GCA_028565815.1 Cletocamptus dominicanus | reverse complement strand
ATGGTAAAGAGATCAATCCTTTCACAGGCTCAGAGTACAGACTTGAGCCAGTTGTTTCAAACGCCGGCAAGGTGACTCACTATGCAGTGGTGAAGCAAGCTGTTTCAAAATCTCAGGATTGCCAAGAGCTGGAAGCTGAGTACTTTGATCATGAGGCTATTCATGAGAGTCCTGAGACACTCTATAGAGTAGACAAAGGATCACACCGCTTTTACTATAAAAAGGGTGGATCAATGGGAGTAACTCTTTTCCCTTCCGTGACAACTGTTATCTCTCAGACTCTTCCAACACCTGAGCCCCTTATTCAGTGGAGAATTGACCAGGGCGACAACTACAGAGAAGAACTTACCGCTCGGGCTGAATATGGTACTTTTATGCATATCATATTTGCTCAGTACTTAATTGATGGAGAGATGAACCTTGATCAGGATATTGAGAACAGATTGAGAATATACTGTGAGAAATGCAAGTACCCTCGATACTCTCAGTGGTTGAGAGCTATAAGAGAGGACTTGCTTGCATTCACTCAGTGGGTTCAAGATTACAAAGTGAAGCCTCTTGCAATAGAAGTCCCCTTATTCATCGGCAATGAGCACAAGGGTGTGGCCTCTGTTGTTGACCTACTCTGTGAGATAACTGTAATGGAAAAAGGATTCTGGGGTGAGCAGTACAAGAGTGGTGCAAAGAAAGGGCAGCCAAAGGAAACAAAAAAAGAGGTTTGTCACCTGGCTATTGTTGACCACAAGAGCACTCGCAAAGGATTTCATGATACTAATGAGATTCAGCTTGAGTTTTACAAGGCTCTTATTGAAGAGAATTTTCCTCAGCTCACCACGGGGAGAGAAGTGAAGCTTTACAACTGGGGGCCTAAATCCTGGAGAGGTGAAAGTCCAAGCTACAACTTCGCAGACCAAACAGGAAAGCACAGTTGGGAAAAGTGTGATCAAATGCTTCAACTCCACCGAATGATTAAGCCTATCAATGCAGATAGTATCAAATTCAGAGAGATCACCGGAAGCGTGTTCCTTGACAGTGATGTGAGAGCCAATATTATCAACAGTACTCTTGGTGACATTGTGAAAAACTCAATCATGAGAGATGAGGATCTCACGCCGGCAGAGTTCCAGGAGGCAAAAGAACAGGATGGCTCTGATGAGTAGGATATACAGAGGTGAACAACTGGAGGCTCCAAAGCTTCCAGTTGTAAGCCGTATCAAGGTAGGGAAGATGGTTACTGGTCCGAATGGATCCTATCCTTCATCACTGGATTACTTTATTGCTACCGGCAAGTATAAAAAGCGTTTTGATCAGGTCTTTGGTGTTGAACCTAATGAGATTCCGATCATGTTTGCAAATGATGATACTGATTTTTCATGCAATGAGAGAATTGAGTTTCGCTCTTCTCAGGATGGGGCTCTATGGGGATACTCCAACGGGAAAATTCACCACTGGTGGAATGAAAAGGTTGAGGATTATGTTGAGTGTAAAGATTACAACTGGATCCAGGGGTTGGTTAAATCCGGAAGGATCAAAGAGAAGATCACTCTCACTCTTCGTTTTATCATACCAGCCATCACCGGTATTGTTGGCGTGTGGCAGCTTGAGACTCATGCACAGAGCAGCTCAGTGAATGCAATAAGAGAATCCTATGATTATATGCTTGAGAATGCCGGCACTGTAACGGGGATCCCTTTTACTCTCCATGTGAAGAAAGTGAACTCTCAGAAGCCAGGAGGTAAAAGTAAAAGCTTTCCGGTGATATCGATGGTTGCAGACATCTCACCAGACAATATGGAGAAGCTTCATGGGTACATATCTCAGGGCAACAGCTTCAATGGCTTCAAGAGGCTCACCAATGAGGTGATCCAGGAGCTGCCTTACAAATAAAGTTGCGCATTAACAACAAAAAGCGTATATTAGGAGTCTATCAACAATGTCTATTAATTTTTACTCAATTGAAGTTTTGGTTCTTAATACTTGGCACGTTCGTGCTGGAACAAAGGATCTCAAAACGGCTCTTCATCTAAAAGGTGAAATGCAGAGATACAACCAGGAAGTCCGGATCATGACTGAGAATAAATACAACGAAAGGGTTTTGTTTTGCAAAGAGGTTTATATGAACATTAAAGAAGTAAAAAGGCTTATGTCCATGAGGAGCATGAGTGCTGCACAGCTTGGTGAGTCCATGGGAGTGAAGGGCTTCAGTTTCACAAAGTATGAGAACGGCACACAGGCACCGACTCTCATGGTTGTTTGTAGAATAGCCAAAGTGTTCGGCGTTTCAGTTGACTCAATCAGTGACTCAAAAAGGAACTTTGCTGTAAATGCCAGAATGTTGGCAAAAGGTGTTAATGAGATACTTGGTACAAATTACAGGGACTCAGTGAAGTTTATGAAGTCGCCAAAGGCTCAAACCTGGATTGCAGCTCAAAAGGTGATTGATTCTGACAGCTCTCTGATCTGCTGTGACAGCAAGTTGCTTGTGCCTTTCAGTACTGTAACTGCTATCAGGGGAGGGGTTAACTTTGTTCGCCTGGATCCACAGGCTCACACTTCCGATTATGTTGGAAAGGTTGTTGAGTTTACAGATGGTGAAGACTCTGTTTTTCGCTTTGTTTTTGATGAGTATGAGGATTACCTTTGTTTGGGATCTGTTTTTTATGAAGACCATGGTTTCTAGGGGGAAATAGTGAACGATAATGATGTAATAGCTCAGTTTCAAGGTTTCTGCAAGGTGATGAAGTGGGACTGGACAAAAGTTCCACAGAATTACTATGACACCATGTGCAGAATCTTCACCTACATTCCAGATGATGTGGCAATCAAAGTTTTTGCTTATCTGCAGATGGAGTACAGAGAGAGAACTCTTCCCTCTGAAGAAACATTCAAAAAGCTCATTGCACATTATCGCGGAGATGACACCAAGCCAAAGAAGAGGAGAGTTGTTGTTGAAGAGAAGACTTCTCCTGAGGAGTGGCATGATATTGGTGCTGAATGTCGTAAGATTCTCAATAGGTATTGGAGAAGTTAAATGTTAGATATAGAAAGAACAGATGAGGAAACCTTTGAGTTTCTTGAAAGTGTCAGAGGTGACAAAAACAAAACATTGAAAACCTTTGCCAGGGTGTTCGACTCTGAAAGGTTTGGGTGCATACTCATTCAAAAGTCTGCACACAAAAACAGCCCTGCAATCAATGTTAAGTACATATCTGGAAATGATACTTTTGTGAATGGAACTGTTGATTATCCTGTTGATGGGAGTCTTCCTGCAGCAGTATGGACCAGAGATCTCCATTTTCACACCTGTACACTTGAAGAGATTGAGGACTTTGTATCAACTGTGGTTGATTACGAGATTGAGGCAATGATGAACGGTGAGGAGTTCGGCGGTGACTACTAATAGAGAAGAGTTTCCTTCTGGTGGAATAGTAGGAAAAAGTAACGGTTTGAATCACGGTTTCGTTTCGCCACCTATTTTGAGTCCTGGTGAAATGGTTATTTCAAAAAAAGAACAGGAGTCACTCTTTAAATCATTTGATAAAGGTTGCTCTGAAGGTGTGAGCATTACAGTTAAGACAGATATCAACTGGGAAGATCTAAAAGTTGATATGGACTATTTAAGAGATATGATGAATGCTGCAATGTCCGGTGATGATAGAAAAGTTGTACCGCCTTCTGAGTATGAGGTGTTTGATGGTGATCTCACTGATCCTGAGAAAAACCTTTATGTCGTTGTTGAGTGTGAAGTTGAAACGCTTGAAGACGCACTGTTTATTGTGAGTAAGTCTATATCTGATTACTATGCAGAAAATGAAGATGCAAAGCTTGAGAACATTCACCTTCCTAAGGTTGTTTGTGATTGGCTCAAGCAACTTCCAGGAAAAGAGCAACCTGGTGATCACCCTGTTGGAATGTTTTGGCAAGGTATAAAAGTGTTTGAATATGAACCGAAAGGAAATTTCTATGAGTAAAGAGAATCCAAATGCGGTGGAGATTAGCATCTACCTCAGACAGCAGAGAAATGATCTCCGAAGAGAATCAGTTCCAAAATTGGAGGCAATAAATGAGCTTACTGAGGCAATTGAGAATATTGAGGGCGGTGATGACTTCAAAGCCCTTATCTGCTGCAGGATGTTCTATAAAGAGAATGTCGCTGTTGGAGTTTACCAGGGTATTATGTTTGAGATTGGCAAGGAGGTTGATAAGGTTGTTAAGTCCTGTTCTTCCTCTGGAGATTTTGAGTCTCACTATGCCATTTAATCCGGTACCGAAAAAGGGAAAGAAGAAAACTCTCTCTGAGTTGATGCATAGAGCTGATTATGTTTACTCACGTTACTGGAGGCAGTTTCACGCTGATAAGTTGGGCCGTGTTGTATGTCACACCTGCGGAAAGGCGATCAAGCATTGGAAGGAGGCACAGATTGGCCATCTCATCAAAAGAGGCCATAAAGCAGCCAGGTATCTACTTCACAATACATGTATTCAATGTTCCTGGTGTAACTGCACGATTGCTGAAGGTGATCTCACTTCCGGAAACGTAACGAAGCACAGAGAGTATGTGCTCAAGGTGTACGGGCCTGAGAAGCTTGATGAATTGGACTTCATCGATAGGAATTACAAAATGAGCCGTGGTGAGTATGAGGCTATAATTGATCACTATACTGAACTATTAGAGGAGGCCGGATATGAGTACTGATGAGTGGAGCACCTGTGTAAGATGCACTATCGGTATTGATGGTGAATGTTTTGAATGTATTGATTAAGCAGTTTTATTTCTAAACGAAAGGAAAAGAAAATGACTAAAGAACAGGGTGAAAGAATCGGGGCAATAATAGCAGTGCTATTCATCTGCCTGGTGTTTGGATCCACAGCAATCGTAAACACCAAGACAAGTACCGTAACTGTGAGAGTTACCGGTAAGGAGAGAGTGAAACACCAGGAGAAATCAAAGTATCTCATATTCACTGATAGTGAGACCTTTGAGAATACTGATAATATCTTCATGGGAAAGCACAACTCTTCTGATTTTTATGGCAAGCTGAAAGAGGGTAAAATGTATGAGTTCACTGTTGTTGGCTTCAGGATTCCATTGTTGTCAATGTATCGGAATATTGTAAGGTTCCAGGAGGTAAAAGAAAATGAGTAAGCTTGAGGATATAAAAGGAATAATAAATATGGAAGCACTTGAGCTCTCCATCAAAAACAATGAGGATCCTTATGGCAAGGCCTGTGTTGATGTAGCTATTAACGTGATGAGACACCTGGAAACATTTAAGAGCGATTTCAATATTGGATATCATCCAGACATGACAACAACTCACGCAATAATATGTGAGTGCGATGATCAGGGCGGTATTAGCGGGTTCATGGCTGGTGCAGCAAGAAATATTGTGGCCAACTGCTACAAAGACGGGTGGAAGTTCTACCTTGCCGATGTTATAAATAGTTACAATATGGATGATCTTGAAGAGTGCCAAAAGTACATCAAGGAAATATCAAAAGAAGATTATGGACTTGTATCTGAGGAGGCTGCAACCTTGTACGTGTCTGCTTTGGTTGAAAGGTATAAGAAGAGCCAGGATAAATAAAGTGAGGCCCTGAGGAAGGACAGCAACCTCAGGGCCTCTTTTCTGCAAGTCCCTCCGACTTACATGGCTCTGTTAATATAATACAAAAGGTTTGAAATGGGATCCAAAACAGAAGACCGGTACTTTCTCATGATGGAAGCTCTAAAAGGAGTTCTTCCTCATACCTATTTAACCGGTAGCAGAGTCCAGGGCTATGCAGGGGCAATGGTAGAGCAGTTTGATTCATTAAATGATGATCAATTCTCTCTACTTTTGATGTACATTGAAGAAAGGGGGCGGTGCTCTCAATACACCGATCTCCCCAATTCATTTCTATTAGCAAAGAAAGCGAGGCAAATAGTGTCAGTATCTGAGCACAAGGCAATATTCATCACAAATCACAATATTGGATCATGCTTGATACCCTTTGAGCTTTTCAAGACCTACAACGGCACTCAATACAAAGCAAAGATGACCAGGGGAGAATATGCAGTGTATGCCCCTTCTGATATGCCAATGGCAGAGGTTGAGAGGTGTTTGATTGAGTATATCTATGATGGCACTCAGTTTTTTGATGAGATAAACCCTGAGGAGGTTATCAGTGGGTAAGGTAAAAAGAACTTGCCCTAATTGCATTCACAACAAGAGCAAAGGCAAGAAATCAGGAATGGTCAATTGCAAGCTGACAGGCAGAAAGCACAGGTTTAGAGATTTTAATTATGGGTGTATTAAGTTTAGTTCTTAGTGTTAAGTAGAAAGGACAGTGATGAAAAAAGAAACGAGAATGTTGGATTGCCCTATTTCCTCTGAGAAGGTTGTTGAGCTTGCTCAAGAGATGGCAAAGAACTACAAACGCTATGACGTTATCAATAAGCGTAAGGAAAAGTTCAGTGATGTTTTTAAGGACAAGTTAACCGAGATTGTAAAGCGAAATCATGAGATCTCAGACTCAATTGATACTGGTACCGAGAAGAGAGAGGTTGAAGTTGAGCTTCGCTTTGATTACAATGCAGGTATTGTGGAGTATTACAGATTGGATAATGGTGAGTTCCTGGAGTCTCGGGAAATGAGAGAAGATGAACGTCAACAGGAGTTGAACCTTGGAGGTAAAAAATGAGACAGATGAATATGATCCTTATGAGTACCTTGATCACATTGGTGATCCTGCTAGTTGGGTGTCAACCCCAGAACCCCCTCTCTTCTTCGACTGGGAATACAGAGAGTATGATCTTCTCAAAAATTCAGGGGAATTGGAGAGTTCCTAATAACCAGGAAGAAACGCCTCGGTATTGCTGGGCAACAGTAATGAGTATGAGCGGTGATACTGTATTCACATCAAACTACATGAAAAAGGGTGAAGTCATTAAGATTCAGATACCTGAGAGCGGTGGAGTGATTGAGGTGAAAGATGGTGTTGGTGATAACTTCCGGTGCATAGGATATGATACAATCCAGGATCCTATTGACTACAATTCACCCTACTTTACAGAGCCTTATGAGGTGGGAGCGAAATTACAATATTTGCCATTTTGAAAAAATCACTATATATTGGGTAGTATCAACGGCCCTTCTCTTTGGTTGCATTAATGAGTAATAGACAATTCCTTTCAAGAATGTTCGAGATGCCTGGAGAAGGGCCTTTTTGTTTTATTCTTCGCGGAGTTTATTTATGAAACCGACAGTTGATTACAAAGTACTTGAGGACAGCTCACGTAATTTGGCTATCTATCACGCCAACACTGGAGACTATCCAAAGGCAAAGAGCCTCTTAAGTGATGCTCAGAACTTTAAAGAGATTTCAGAAGGTTTGAAAGATGCTGGTGATACTGACATCAACCCAACCGGTGAAACGAAAGAAAAAGGTTTGGCAGGTCTGGGCAACTTTAGTCAGTAGCCAGGCAAGCCATTAAGCCCCTCTCAACACTGCCCTGTTGAGAGGGGTACTTTTTTAAAGGGCAGCAGTGAGGGCAGCACTGAAAGTATTGATTCACGGTCTGCCTCTATGGTGGACCATTTTGTTTTTTAATGAAGGAGTATTTCAATGGATTTTGAAACGCTAAGAAAAGAAGTTCCTGGTTTTGATGAGAAAATCTGTGTGAGAGATTGTGCAGTTTCCATTCTGGTTTCTGAATGCATCGAGGCTATTACTACAAAGGAAGTTGTAAAAGTTGCTCAGAGCCTGGCCATGCTTGCCAACTCTATTGAGTACCAGGAGAGAGAAGTAAAAGACTACTCTCTTATTGAGTTCACTTCTGAAGTTGCAAAGCTTAAGGCTGATGCTGATGCCGGCGTGATTTCATCCGGAGAGTACAAGGTGAGATTGAATGATATTGTCCGCAATGGTGCAAAAATGATACTCACTATTGAGAGTGGTAAGAATGAGGAAGAGGGCTCAACCTTTGAAATGGCTTCTCTTCTTGACCAGGAGATTGAAAGCCCAAACGAGGAATAGCTTCACTGTTGATGGAGTTGCGTGTTGAGATTAATAACCTGGTGAAGGAGAAAGATGGTTCAGATGAGGTATAGGGTTTTGCTTTACGGATACAATGGTTGCAAGGTGATTGAATTAGATCACCTCACACAGTGGGTAGGTAACTATAAACTGTGGTTTTTGTCTCAAAAGGATGCTGTTTACCTTGAGAATGGAATTGATGAAATGACACTGGCAAAATCCATTGCTCTCCTTCTTCTATGGCTGCTTTCTGATGATGAGAAGGCAGCCCCTTTTTTAGACAATGATTCCACACTTTCCACACAGTAAGCGTTTTTATGCCGGCAAGTAAAAAAGTACAAGCTACAACAGCCCAGAGAAAAAAGAGAATGCTTGAGTGCCTTGAGAAAAAAATGGGTGTTGTCTCTGATGCTGCAAAGGCTGCAAAAATTGACAGAAGCCTCCACTATAGATGGATGAAGAGAGATTCAAGATACAAGGAGAAGGTTGAGGAGCTCAATGAGTTCTGTATTGATACTGCTGAATCAGCGATGTGGAAGCTGATCAAGTCCGGCAACGTAAAGCTTATAGAGTTTTACCTCAAAACACGTGGTAAGTTAAGAGGTTACACTGAAAATGTCGAAGAAAAAGAACTTCCACCTATTGAAATTACATTCAGAGAAGTGGCCCCTCGATCTGAGGAAGACATTGACAGACTCATGAAAATGGCTGAGGAGGATTAAGTTGAGCTTTCTTGAGTTTCTCCCTGAGCAAAAGCAATTCATGAACAGTGATTCATCTCTCATTGCATACGTTGGGGGCATCGGTGCCGGCAAGACATTCATTGCATGTGCAAAGGCAATACGTGAGAGTTGCAAAAACAGAAGACAGTTGATTGTTTCAATGAACTACACACAGTGTAAAACGGTTGTCCTTGATACAATACTTGAAATACTTACCGAATACTTTGGCATGGAAGAGAAGGTTCACTTTAGGGTGAATCGTTCTTCTGATTTAGGGGTAAAGATCAGAGGTAAGGCCAGGATATACCTGAGATCTGCTCAGAATCCTGCTTCTATACGTGGTATGAATGTGGCAGATTGTTACATGGATGAGGCAGCCTTCTACAAAACAGATGAGGTTTACAATGTTCTTCTGGGCCGTATGCGTAAGCTGAAGAAGAATCAAAAAGGTCACATTCACATTACCAGCTCACCCAATGGCTTCAACTGGGTTTATGACCTGGTAAAACCATACATAGACAGAGAAAAGCCTAGCAAAAGAGTTGAGTATATAAAGGTTTCATCTTTCAAAAACTCATTTCTTCCAGATTCGTACCTGGTAGATATGATACGTCAATACTCAAATCAATTCCTTAGGCAGGAGCTATACGCCGACTTTGTTCAAATGTCTTCAGGGCTGTTCTCTTCTGAGTGGATAAAGGACGGTTCTGAATTACCTTTAGCTGATAATGTTAAGCGTGTGAGGTTCTGGGATTTAGCTTTTGGTGATGATAAGAAAAGTGATTACGCTGCAGGTGTTCTCCTGGCTAAGCATGGGACCAACTACATCATTGAAGATATCATTCGAGTGAGGCAGAAATACAACGTCCTCAGGAAGACAATTATCAACACTGCAATTGCTGATGGACGTGATGTAATTGTTGGTTTAGAGAATGCAGGGCAGCAAAAAGGGATCATAGATGATATATTTACAGATAGCAGTCTATCAATGTTCATTAAGAGAAGTGTTACGGTTTCCAAGTATGGCCACAAGATGAAGAGAATACTTCCTTTTGCGTGTATGGCTGAGAAGGGTTACCTTTACATGAAAAGTAATTGCAGAAACAAAAGTGAGTTTTACAACGAGATAAATGGTCTCACCATGGATGACACTCATCTCTATGATGATATGGCTGATGCTGGTGCATCGGGTTATATTCTTCTGAATGATAGAGTCACTGTGAAAGGTCATAGAGATGTTGGGATATATTAGGAGTTGAATTATGAGTTGTACTGTTGATCCGGATAAACCAAAGGTTGGGCCACAAAAGACGGTCTATGCTGGGCAAAATAAAGTTCAAGCGGATCCTATTGAGAATCCGTATCTTTTCTGTACTCATGCCTATAATGGATCGGGCGGCTTCATGGATGGTGGCTACTTGGTTGCTCACCCAAAGGAGGACAACCTTGAAAAGAGAATAAAGAATCTCTTTTATAAAAACTATGTAAGAGGCGTGATAGACTCCGTTATAGTTCCGGTATTCTGTTATGATCCTATAAGGGTTATTGAGGGAAGTGGACAGGACTTGTATGAAAAGTACCTGGACAATGCTGACAATAGAGGCAACTCTCTGCAGCGGCTCAACAAGTCATTTCAAAGATTTCTCAAGCTCCATGGAGTTTGTTTTTGCGTTACGGACAACTTTTCTAAAGAGGAGCTTAGTGAGACTCATGTTGATAACGTGAATGAAAGAAAGCTTCCCTATAGCTACATAAAGACAGCAGACACTCTCATAGAAGAGAAGAGCAAGGTTGATAGGTTTGGCAAAATAGAAACTATCACCTTCAAAGAGAGATGGGAGACAATAGAGGTTGATGGTAGAGGATCCCAATGCGTTCAGATATACCGGACCTGGAACAAAACAGAATCTTATGAGTTCTATGTTGAGAATGGAAAAGATAAAAAGCATGGTGAAGTAAAGAAGCACAACCTCGGGGTTGTGCCTGTTTTCTATATGGCCACAGATATTGAAGATGCTGCAAAGCTTTTGCCAGATGTGCCGGCAACGTATGAGCTTTGCCGTATCAATCATGCCATCTTTAACCAGGACAGTGAGCAGAGAAACCTTGAGCGTTTATGTGCGTTCCCTATGCTTACCATACACACGAACAATGAAAAGGTTTCAATCTCTGTTGGTGCTGATGTAGCTCTCACCTATGGTGAAGGCATCGAGGGGACCGCCAACGTGCCGGCGTGGATTAGCCCCAACAAAGATATACTTACAGTTTTGAAGGACTGCTCAAAGTCTAATGCTGAGGCCCTGATTGAGGCTGCCAACCGTCTTGGTGCAACAGCTATCACAAAAGGGGAAGTCAAGAGCGGTGCTGCTCTCTCTTATGAGTTTCTGGGGCAGAACTTTGCTCTCAAGGATGTTGCCCGTAGTGCTGAAGAGTTTGAATACAAATGTACTGAGATGTTCAACCTCTATGCAGGAACCTCGATTGAGACCGCTGTTGAGTATCCGGATAATTACAAGCCAAACCAGAAGGATTTCATTGAGCTGGTGAGGCTTATTGTTGAATTGATAGATAGTGACATATTCCCTGAGGTTGTTGAGAAAGCTGCAAGGCTTGAGCTCTCACTGAAGATTGCCAACTATCTTGGATTTGAAGTTGATGAAGAGATGATTCGTCAAGAGTTGTCTGTTGACTTACTATAAGGCCCTGAGGCCGTTTACTTATTAATTTTATGCCCTGAGGCAAAGGAGTGGTGATATGCCAACAAGAGAAGAAACAACCCAAACCATCGAGGCCAAAAGAACGGCTCTTAAAAATGCACTTGATGCGGACGAAATCAAAAAGGATGAGATCATCTCTCTTTTTAATTCGGCGGTGGAGACAGAGGAGAATTATGGTTCAGAATCTTACCGAAAAGTGCACCAGTCTAAGAAAAAGTATGAGGCTGACATTGCATCAATCGGGTATGATTCAACGAAGCACGGCTCTCTTTCTGAGTATGTTGAGACTCTCAAAGCCCCCAATGATAAAGTTCTTGAAAGTGCTGAGTATAAACTCAAGGTTGCAGAGCTTACCTCTGCCAATAATGAGCTTAATCAACTCAGAGAATACAAGAGCAAACGTGAGGGGGATGATAAGAATGTGAACATTCGTGATTTTCTCACAAAGAAACTTACTGATGCAAACGTTCATGAGAACTATGTTGAAAAAGAGGTGAACCTTATGATTTTACAGAATCAGGTTGACCTTGTGGGCGACAAAGTTGTTTGGAAAAATGGAGATGAGACATTGACCTTTGATGATGGTTTTAAAGGTTACATGGAGAAAGATGAGAATAAAAAGCTCATCAAGTCAACTCAGAATCCAGGTGCCGGCACTGAGTACAAAACTGACGACAAAGGCAAAATCACCATGACGCAAGAGCAGGCGAAAGCCCTCACAAGAGAACAATTACAAGATCCCGCTGTCAAAGCTGCTGCTTATGATGCGATGGGGATTACAGCTTAAAACTTAAGGAGTTTTTAAAATGGCACAGGCTTGGAGTTTAATTACTGACTTTATCCAAGAGGACTTAATTCTTCAGATGTTGATTGATAAACTCAATCCTCTGAGAGTTGCAAAAAATGTTGTTAAAAATGATAGTGATGTGAGTCTTGGTCAGGCAAGCACTTACAAGGTTCCTGGTATTCCGGATTTTGTCACAACAAAGTATGATGGTACTGCTGTTACGCCTCAATTGGTATCATCAACCTTCAAAGGTATTCCAATGGATCAATTCTCGTACTGTCCTTTTCAGTATGAGAAAGCTGATCTTCACTCTGCAACCTGGAAAGGCCTTCTTGATGGTTGGCTGCAGGAAGCTGCTGAGAAGATTGCCAGAGACCAGGATATTGATATTTTCAGCCAGCTTCAGGCTGACGCTTCGACTAATGCACCTCTTCTTGGTGCTAGTGGTACACCAATCGGAATTGATGATAGTAATGTTCTTGATTATGTTGAAGAGCTTGCAATTCAGGCTGGTGAAAATAACGTAATGTCAGGAAGTATGGTTCTTCCTCACTTTATGGGTGTGAAGCTTGCCAAAGAGCTCGGTGTTACAACATCCAATGAAATGATTGCAGGTCAGGGGCTTGTGAACGGTTTCATTCAGAAGCTATTTGGTTTCGACATTTTCACCAGTAATTTAATGCCACAGGGTACCGCTGGTGGCCTTCTTGCAGGTGAGTACACCACTCTTATTGGTAAGAGAAACACTTTCATGAGTATTGACGGGTATGACCACTTTGAGCAGGGTGTAACAACAGACCACCCACGCAGATTCATTCAGCTTGGTCATGTGTACGGTTATGGTTTTACTAACACTGGTGGATGGTTCACCGGTGTTGTGAACAGAGTTTAATTATACACGCTGCAGGATCCCCGCTCTCTGTCCATGAGAGAGCGGGGCTTTTTCTCTTTTATACGGTGGAGACATGAGAAACGAAAACATCTATCTTAAGAATCGGCGTGAGTGGGATTCATACATTGACAAGCTGTCCAGTAAAATGGTCAGCTCTTTCAACTTTGTATCAAAGTTTCCTGGTAGTGAGAAGATGCTTGATGATGTTTATGATTTTCTTACAAACAACGGATATGACGAGAAGGGCTTTGAGTTCGTTTACCAATCAGCGAAGATTGAGAATCCTGGATTATCCAGGAAGAACTTCTTTAAAAAGTACATTCACCAGCCTACCGGCAACATTCTGGACACTATTGATAACAATGCAACCTCTGAGCGTATTGTTGCCAGGCTTCAAAAAGACCTCAAGCCTCTTTCCCAGAGGGTGGCCAGACTCAACGGGTACAAGAAGGGCATCACAAAAGAGAGTGTTGAAAAGCAGTTGAAAGATGTTGAAAGAATCATAGGCTACAACAAAACAGTTGAGAAGAACACCAGGAAGAAGATAAAGGAGCTTGATAAGGTTCTGAGAAGAAAACGCCTCACCATTGCTGAAAGAAGAGCAGCCACCAGGGACCGGAAAGAATTGAAGAGGCAGCTCAGTGTCACCATCGATCAAAATAAGAATCTCACAAAGAGGTTCAAGACCTTTCAGGGTAAATACAAAAATCTTCCACCTTCAAAGCTGAAACAGCAATACACCACTCTTCTCAATCGCGTTGAGAATGATGTTGTAAAAAAACAGCAGAAGGTTGTCATTGATCAAACCGTGAGAGCTTCCGGATCCTCTTTCACAAAAAGAACATCTCAAACAGAGTTTGCAAAGAATGCCACACAGAAAGATACCAAGTTCCTGAAAAATGACCAGGAAGCTTTACCAGACCAGAGAGTTTTACTTGTGAAGTACTTCCTCTCAGCTTCTCACAACATCTTAGATATTTGTGACTCCTGGGCAAAGGTAGATAACGGTTGGGGGCCTGGTGTTTGGCCTCTTTATGTTTGTCCGGTACCGGTAACAGATACACATCCTCATTGTCAGTGTGGCCGGCGTACTGTTGGTGATGCACCGATCACTAGTAAGAACATGGCCATTGCAGAAGCTAACTTCAAAAGAATCAAGGCAGGGGGTACAAATGCCCGTTACGTTAGGGTTTGACGTAAGAATACGGATAAAGGGACACTCTGGAAAGGGGTTCTTTTCTGCTTTAGAGAGATTCTTATATAAAGAGTTCCTGGAAGCTGAGAAGGATATCAGGAAGAGACTTCTCAGAACAGCCAGGGAAAGGCACAAGTATCGCCACCGCTCCAGGAACCTGAGGAATGCAACGAAGATCAAAGGACGGCTTACACAGAGAAAGGGATTCAGGCTATATGTTGATTTTGAAATGGCACCTTATGCAGGCTTTATCATCACCGGTCAAAGAGTGGATCCACGCTTTGGTGTTGTCCACGTTAAGACCGGTGCAGATCCTTTCCTCACCAATGCGGTGAAAGTAAATAGAAAATGGATTAATGAACGAATGAACAAAGCTGCAAGCAATGCAGTTATTCAATTCAACAGTATGAGGTAGGTTTATGGCTGAACAGAATTACATTACGCTGAGTGATATTACTCAGAGGCATTTGAAAAGGTTTCCGGATGCCACACAGCAGGAGTTTATTGATAAATCAAACAACAAACTTGAAGCCCTGGCAAGAAGAAAGGGCGTTTCAGTTGATACTCTTGCCTTCCCAATTGAGTTTGATGTTAAAGAGTATCTCCTTTTTTACTTTGATGAGGTCATGAGCTATGCCATGGCCTTTAGTAGTATGAAGGACGTTGACAGAAGTGAGTATCTTGATTTGCACATGGCTGCAAAGAAGATGCGAGTTGACCAGGAGAACGATATTACACCTGAGTTGTTAAAGGGCTCGGCGGGATCATGTAAGAAGAACTATGCAGGCACTCCCTGCAGCTTAACGAGACAGTCATGAGTTTATCCAGGATGGAGCAGATTGAGCAGGCTATTGCCGACCGGCTCAATACAATTGTTCAGGGGCAAACTATTGGTGATTATACCTATTTCACCGGTACCGGCCAGGTTCAGATTGATGATAACTCTCTTGCAGTGGAGAAGAACGACAAAGAGAAGGGTGATGACAAGCTAATAAACCACACCATATATGAATCACTTGAGAGTGGTGTTCAAGCTTCTGAGGTTACCTTTTCACAAAACGGGCAAGAGAATCAGGTTGTATACGTTATCGAGAGTGATATTCAAAACCTCATAGGTGATGAGGGATCCTCAAGGAATGAAGCCCGTGCAATAGGATCGAAGATCTATGATGATCTTCTTTTTTGCTTTTTCCAGGACTACACTCTTAATTTTAAAGTAGAGTTCATTCAGAACATTGATATGAGAAGAGCTTTCACTGTTACTGAAGATAGAATACACGCCGGCTATATTATTACTAGGTGGCTTGTGCAGTTTACGCAGAATTTAAACAACCCAAGCACTCCAGCTTGTGGCTATTAAGAAAGGAGGAGATTTATGGATGGCTTTTTAAAGAGTACGGAGCTCATTGCTTTTAAAAAGGAAACCACACCAGGTGACTTTGAGACTTCGCTGAAAACGGATCCTGTAAATCTTCGAATGAGAGAAGCGAACTGGGGAGATACTCCAGAGAAAGACGATGAAGCCAGCCGTTACCAGAACGGAGAGGCTTTTTCTTCAGATGAATCTATCACTACCAAAACACCGGCAACGGTTGATGGCATGTTGAAACTGGCACCGCCTGAGTTTATCGATGAGACAAGCCCAGGTGCAGGTGATGCAATTCACCGGAATAACTACACAACTATCATGAATGGTTGTGCTTTGCTTATTACGGGTATTGGTACCGATGTAACAGATGCAACACCTGGCCAATGGTTGATGTATCCGGATAAATCACAGACTATGGCAACAGTATCGGCAATACAGAGCCTTTACTCTCCAAAGCTTGACAAGCAGCAGCTTTCTGAGGCTGCCGGCATGATGGGTAATTTCTCAATTATGTCTGAAGGTACCGGTCAGCCGTTGAAGTTTACTTTCAACTTTTCCGGAAAAATGGTGACCGTTGAACAGGTTGACGGCGGCAATGGTCCTCAGTTTGATGATACAACTGTGATGAAGACTGTATCTGACAGCCTCAGAAACACGTCAATTATCCTCAAAGAAGACGGGACAGGCCCCGATATACCTATTTGCTTGAGTACGTTCACTCTTGAGTCTGGCAATGATGTTCAGCCTGTTGATTGTCAGCAGGGCAACTCTGGGATCATTCACAATATGGTAATGTCATTTAACCCCAATCTTGCAATTGATCCTCTACTAAGATCTCTTGATGATCTAGATTGGTGGAAGGCTGTTTCAAAGAGTGAGAAGAGTTACTCTTTTGATTTTCAATCTGAGTTTTTCAATATCTTCATTCCAAGAGTACAGGTGAACTCTTCACCAAAGGCTAACTCAAATGGTGTGATCAGAACACAGTACGGAATGAGACCATTGTTAAACGTTAATGGAATTATGCCACCTTGGTATGCCGGCCTCGGTGTTCCTGAGCCAAGCAATAAAGGTGCGGTCCCTTATTACCTGCTTATGAAGGAAACTCTCAAGCAGATTTAATCAATTGTTGAATTAAAAGATTGGATATAAAAATGCCAGTAAAAAAACCAGGTGGGGCAAAGGGTCTCATTAGAGTAAAGCCCAAAACAAAAGCGGCTTTTAATCGTTTAAAGAAGCCTCTTGAAACAGATGATTCTCTCATGCGTAGAATCCTTGAACAGATTGAAGTAAGTGCAAAAGCTCTCAAACTCCTTGAGCTTAGAGAGTCTGTTTTTGCAAAAGCTGTTAAGGTTTCAGAGCTTATTGAAAACACTGAACTCAAGAAGGCTCTTGCAGCATTCAGAAAGGCTCAGACTGAGGGCAATGAAACAGGTATGGACAATGCTGTTGAGAGACTTGAGCCACTTGTCAAAGAGCTTGAAGCTGAGGCTCAGGAGATTGTCAAAGCCAAGCTTCTTGAAGAGGCTAAAGAAGAGGCAGAGGCTGAATATGAGAAGCAGGTTGAAGCTATCACTCAGAAGAAATTTGCTGACAAGCTGAAGAAGAGACAGGAAGATGAGCAGCTTCTTGATGCTAAAAAGCTGCAGCTTGAAACCGTTGAAAGAAAGAAAGAAGAACTTACCGGAGACATTAACCTTCTTGAGGTGAAACTCAAAGAGGATCCTGAAGGCTCCGGAGAAGATAAATAGTAATTAATAACAGCCCCCTGATAGCTCAGGGGGTTTCACTGTAAAGGGCAGAATATGAGTGCTAAGAGTAAAAAGGTTAAACTTACCAAAGAGCAGCGTAAACTATTGGTTGGTGTTGGTGCTGTATCATCCACTGTGAAATACACGGTTCATGTTGAGGGGCTCGATGAGTCTCTTCACCCTTATTTCATACTTAATAAAACAACATGTGAACAGAGAGCTCAGCAGGCTGAGATTGCAAAGAAGTACAGGGCTGGTGAGGCAACTGAAGATGAACTATATGAGATTGTACGCCTGGTTTGTGTTGATTGGGGAAATCTCTTTGACTTCAGCACAGATGAGTTCCTGAACTTCATGAAGGATGAGGAAGGTGAACACCTGAGCCGTGAGGGGTATCTTGCATTACCAAGACCTGTGAGAGCAGAAATCTTCAGCTTCATCAACAATATCGACACCGGCATGAGTAAAGAAGATGTGCAGAAGATCTATGCAATGGCTACAGAGAAAGCGTTGAGCGAGGGTGAATAGTGGACTTTTGGAACCTCCTGGAGGAGGCTGTAAAGGTCTATTGCCTGTATAGGTTTGGTTCACTGAGTAAGGATATGTCCTGCCCTCAGTGCAATTCAGACCTTCAAAAGTTTTTCAATTGCGGGGGAGTCGAAGAAGTTGACTCTCCCGTTTATGCAAATGTGGTCTTAGATAGAGAGTATTATCAATGCCCTTTGTCGATCATTCCCAACTTTGTAATTGATTACATTCAGCAGTATGAGGATGAAAAGGAGTTTAACACGTTTAGAACTTTGCAGGAAACCAAGGATATGCACTATATGTATTCCTTCATAGTAAAGAAGTACAACATTTACAAACGACTTTACAAAGGTAAATAAGATGTCAAATGATGTGATTATAGGCATTGCTGCAGATAGTAGGCGGCTTGGCCCTGGCTTAAAACAAGCAGGTGCCAAGGTAAAGAAGTTTACTGATGGAGTAGTGAAAGAAGGCAAGAAGATCACCAAGAAATTTGGTGATGCTGCTAGTAAGGGCTTTGAGGCTGCCTCTGATGGAGTTGATAAGTTCAATGAGGGGCTTGCTGCAAACTCGGCATATGCAGCGGCGGCGGCGGCGGCCCTGGTTGGGTATGTTGCAGTAGTGAACAATACAGCCTCTGCAGTGGATGAGGTTTACAAATCATCTCAAAGATTGAGCCTTACTCTGGATACGTATCAAGCTCTTGATTCTGCCATGGGCCACGCCGGTACAACAATGGCAACCATCGAGGCTGCCCAGGGTGGTATTAATGGAAAGCTCATTGAATTTCAAAAGGGTTCAAAGGATGCAGCAAAGCTCTTCCGGAACATAGGTGTTGAGGTCCAGGATGCAAGCGGAAAGCTTAAGAGTCAAGAGGATATACTTCTTGACTCTATTCGTGGCCTTGCACGTATGGAAGATCAAACTCTCAGGTCTGTTTATGCTCAGGAGCTCATGGGTGAATCTGCAAAACAACTCAATCCTCTGTTCAATGAAGGTGCTGAGGCTGTTGATGCTTATCTTGATTCAAATGAGTCAGCACTCATGATAACTGAGGAAATGGCAAAGGCATCGGCTGAGTACAATGATGAGCTCCAGATCCTTAATGAAACTTTTAAGAAAGAGTTGAATGAAGGTATGCAGCCAGTCATTGAGGCTTTTACTGATCTCTTTGTGATGTTAAAAGATACCGGTACTGTTGAATCATTCGGGCGTAGCCTGGCAACAATGATGAAAGGAACTGCTGAGGTTGTTGACAAAATCACAAAAGGTGTTCAGCTTTTTGAGATGGCCCTCACCGGTGAAGATGTTCAGGGTGCAATAGTTGCAAACCTTCACCTTCAGGAAGCTGCAGCAAAGGCAAGGTTAAACGCAGCAAAGAAGGTGAGAAAAGAGCTTGAAGAACAGGAGAAGATATACAGAGAGCTCAATATTTCCCTTAATGGCCAAAACAAACAAATTGAAGATTTCAACAGCACTATAGGTATGGTTGTTGATGACTTTGAGAAAATGGCTGAGGTTAACTCAGAGCTCTCTATTCTAAGAGAACAGGCAAAGCTCACAGAGGAGGATATCCTTGCAGTTGACAAGAAGGTTGCCGAGCTTACCGATGGCAAAATTAAGAATATGCTTGAGTTCATCAAGCTTAAAAGAGAAGAAGCTTCCTGGGAAACTCGCATTTCTGCAGAGAAGGAAAAGCAGAAGAAGAAAACTGAAACTGTTGCCGGCGTAACTGTGGATCCACGCTTTGAGGGTTTGGATGAGATCAAAATATCTGCACTTGAGTTGAACCAGGCACTCCTTGATATTGAGGCCTCATACGGACAGAAGCGGCTTGATCAGCAACAAAAGCAAATTGATCAGTATCTTGAGAATCAGAGACAGGCAAAGCAGAGCCGAATTGACATCATCAAAGAGGGTATTGATAGAGAGCTCGAAATAAGAAACGCCCTGGTTGATGCTGCTGCAGATAGTCAGATCAGAGAGCTTGAGGCCAGGCATGAGAGACTTGAGGAGTTTAAGGACTTTGCAATTCAATCAGCTCTCTCTATGTCTGATACAATTGTTGGTATTGTTCAGGATCAGAGACGTGCTGAGATAGATGCATGGCACAAAGGGGAAGCTGAAAAGATTAAGTCTATGAAGCTCTCCGGAAGAAAAGAGGCTCAGCTTCTTACTCAGCTCGATAAAGAGAAAGAGAAAAAGGATAGAGAGGCCAAAGAGAGAGAAAAGAAGTGGGCAATTGCTCAGGTTCTCATCAATACTGGTCTTGGTATATCTAAGATATGGAGCCAGGCAGGTCTTGCCGTTCCTCTTGCTATTGCTCAGAGTGCGGTACTATCTGCAGTGTCTGCCGTTCAGATTGCTCAGATTAGTGCTCAGAAGTTTGCCCAGGGTGGTATTGTTGAGCAGCGTAATGGCTTTGGTGTAGATAAAGAGCCGGCCATGTTGACTGCAGGTGAGATGGTCCTCACTAAAGATGATCAGCTTGCCTTACTTAGTCAGATAAGAAGCGGTGAGGGTGGAACCGGCCAGATCAATTTGAGAGCAGGTGATATTATCATCAACGGAAGTGCAACGCCTGAGGCTATCAGTCAAATTGAAGCTTCAAGAAGCCGGCAGATAAACGAGATGAGAGAGGTGCTTGAGATTATGAATAACCGTGGCGAATTGGCGTTTCTATCATGAGTAGTTTTACAATAGAATATGACGGGAATGAGGAACGTGTCAAATTGATGCGTTCCTCTAAGCCATTTAGAGGCCTTTCTATTAAATGGTTGGTAATCAGTACGGGTGAGGCAAAAACTGTTGATCGTGGACCGGAAGCGGACCGCTCAGGGTGTATTTGCGACATTCGCGGGACTTATGATTATGTTGCAGCGGTAAAAGATCTTTTGAAACAGTCCATTTCAGATGGTGCCCAGGTGATCATTAAAGATGTGTTCACTCCTTTCATTGGTGTTGATGTTGATTACACTCAGCCAATAAGTTTGTACTGCAAGGAACTTCAGAGTATAAGAAATGAGAAAAACAACGTGTACTCTCTTCGCTTTGAGCTTGAGAGTGGATCATTCTCTTTCTTGTCAATAACTGGGCAGATACCTTCACTGAAGGCTCTCTCTCCGACTTATACCGGTGATAGAGTTGTTGAGTTTAATCCTTCAGATACAATCTTCAATGATGCTGCAGGTGGTTTCACATCTCTTGGTTATACAACAGGAGGTGAAAGGACTTTCAGGGGTAGATTTCTTTTTGACAAAACAGAGATGCAAGAGTTGCTCACTTTTCAGAGAGTAAATAGAGGTGATGTTTTTGACATGCCGGTTATACCTGGTGTTGATTTCCCATTTGGCGAAGACTCTGGAACCTATCCATTAAGGGCTAGATTGTTTGCAATTGAGAACGTTGTTGGTGATGCTCATGTTTACCAGGCAACGGTTACTTTTACGGAGGCTGAGCTATGAGACAAAGAATTGTGGGCCTTGATTTTAATGATCCTTCTCTTAATGTTCCGGATCTGGGTATTGTTAATGGTCAAGTTGAGTACATCACCGGCACCAGGACAGGACTGTTCAACGAAGAAAGGCCAGGCTTTGAGATTAATAATCCTCTCACTGGCTTCCTGGCTTCCGATCCTTCTGGAATAGGTGGAAAGGTTGACCTCTCACAGCACGGTGAGTACGGTGTTCTTAATTCTGTTACTGTTGAGTTTGACAATACAGATGGTTTTTATGAAAAGCTGCTGCAGGCCAACGTTGTAATCAACGGGGCTGTTGTTCGTATATGGACTGTTGACGGCTCCACCGCATACAGTAGATATGTTGGGCTTGTTGAGGAAAGCGGAAATAGTGAAGAGCTCTTCTGGATCCAGGCCAGAGGTGCAAGTGAATCAGAGCACAAGAACATACCAACCGGATCGAGCACGGTGGAGAGCTTTGGAGATCTTCAATATCTTCCTTTAGGTGATGGCCAGAGTGATACCGGTGATGCAGATCGGTATTTTGCAGTTGATTACAAAGAGGAGATCATAGGGGGAGAAAAGAAGGCCAGGATTACAATATTGCAGGATTATTGGGAATGGGTTTTCTCTCCCAGTCCAAACCTGGGCTTTGAACTTAGAAATAAATGGATTTCACCTTATGGCCTTGCAGGTAAAGACAACCTGGAAGGTGTTTTCATTGAGGATCAAGGAGACCTTTATCTTTATGCCACAGAGAATGCAGATGAGGTCTGGGCTGTTGATTTGGTTTTATCAACTCCTATACCAGAGCTTTTGAGTGAAGACTTCAGTGCGGCAACGCCTGGGCGATTACTGGATGCAGAAGATAACAATTCACCCTTTGTATATCAAGAGCCTTTTCTTGTAGAGATAAGAAAGAGAAACCTGATATTTAATGCTCCTGCAAGCCTTGATGGTGTTGAGAAAGATGATGATGGTAATCCTGTTCTTTATCGTTATGATGAGGGGCTTGATAAGTACTTTAAGATTGGTTCCAAGAGTACACTTGAGGGTGATAAGATTATAATACCAGACAATTCTGACGCTGTATTTTATGAAACTATTCAGGCTCAGAAAGGATCAAGGTTTACACAGGGAGTTGTTGAAGAGATCGGTGATCCGTTTAGCCCCAACACGGCAGGTGTAAAAATTAAAATAAGGCCCAAGGTCCTCACCATATCTCAAGCTCAAAACAGGAGGTATGTTGAGTTGAGGTATGTTTTGGATCCAGAAGTTGACCTGGAGCAGTTTGATGAGCTATATATTGCTCCATGCTTCAGCATTGCCGGTGACATACTTGATACATCTATTCCTCAAACTGGTAATGAATCGGGATTCCTTTTCACGTTCTATGAAGAAATTGAGTCACCGGTTAAGATCGCAAATACACCAAAGGATACACTCTCAAAGAGATTGCTTTTCCCTTCTTATCATGAGTGTTTTGTTCCGGTGTATAGGTCTGATGGTCAGAGAAATTCGATGGGTGATGCCCTGATGAGTTTTGATAGATTGAACTTTACTCCTTCCGTAGTTCTTTCGAAGCCTCCCAACTTTCCCGTTTTTATGGAGAAGGATGCAAGCTTTGAGTATGTCGGGGTTGCTTCTGATGCACGTGAGAATAATGTTTTTCCTATTGAGAAGATTTACAACAATACAATAATAGTACACATTGAGTTGGACCCCAACATGAGTCTTAACTATACAAGTTTTGAGTTGAATTGCACCTACATTGCAGTTGTTGGATCAAAAAAAATATCATACGAAAATGTGTATCTGAAGAGGGATAATACTGTTGAGGTTGACAATTCAACAATACCAGGATTCATTGAGTATTTGTTTGACTACAGCGGTATTAGTTACCAGGAAGATGTAACAATGAGCTCACGCTCCAACTGGGAAGTTGGGGCTCTTCTTGATAAGAAAGAAAGTACGAAAAAGGTTCTTCAACAAATAGCTAAACAGTCATTTCTTGCAATCTTTCAAGACAGGTTCGGATTTATGACCGCCGTTGCATTCAGAGACATAACGGATAATTACGGCGTGACTCATGATGAGACAATTGTAAGCAAGATAAGAAGAGTTTCACAAACAAGCTCTTCAAAGATTTACAATGATATAAATCTTGAGTATGCACTATCTACCGGTACCGGAAACTTTACAGAGAGATATTATGTATCCAATATCGATGCAATTGCTTTCCCTGGTGAAGGAGATGATTACAGTGCATTTTCAAACATACCTAGTTATCCAGATGCAAAGCTCTTTTGGGAATCAGCTCACCAGGCTTATATTGACACCTCTATCCAAAGACCACTGAAGAATGATGTTTCTCAGTGTCGCTTCTATTTGAAGAGTGCTGCAGTTATGGCCAGTTCAATACACTTCCTTATGGTGAATGTTATTGAGTGGTGTACCAGGCCAAAGAATACTATATCCTATACTGTCCCAATGAATAGTGACACTCTCAGGCTTGATTATGGTGATCTCATATTCTTTAAGGATAACCTTGTAACCTATGGCCAGGTAGTAAGATCTTACGTTGTTGGGCTTTCCGATGCTGAGAATGAGATAAATGTTGATGTGATAACAGAGCCGGTGAACTTGATACCGGTATATGACATTATTGATGAGGATTTTGATTCAATGGATCCTGATTTAATTGATGAAGATTTCACTGATCCTGACCCGGATCAAATAGACGAGGATTTTTAACATGGCTATTACAGAATTTAAAAAGGTTTTACGAAACCAGAAAACAAGCAGGCTCAATTTTGAGGCTGCTCTTCTTGCCAGGATGTTTGGCGGCATGGATGATGGGGCCGGTGATAAGGTTGTCGGTTTTAAATTTGCAGATGGAACCGTTGAGTATTTCACACCTGAGGGAGGGGATTATATAGCAGGTTCTCTCACTATCCAGAATCTTCCTGAGTCTGGATATCTTGTTGTAAACGCTGCCGGCGAGGTTTCGGTTCAGAATATATCAAGTGGAGACTTCTGGACGATTGAGGTTGTCACTGCAGATCCAGCACCGGCAAAGCCTTTTATCATTTATGTTTGTGATACCTCTGCGGGTGGTTTCAATGTTACACTTCCCAACCTTCCACAGATAAGCGACTTTTACAGAGCTGTAAAACTTACCAGTATTGATACTGAAGATGTGATTGTTGACGGTAATGGCATTCTGATCAATGATCAGGCTTTTCAGATTATTGCCGATGGTGGATCCGGAATCACTGTAGGCTATGAGGGTACTGAATACATCCTTACTCAGGATAGCAGAGGAAGCCTTCAAAATAGATTGGCAAGGTCAACCGGTATTGTCTCTGGAATGACTCCAACTCTTGCAGCTTCTGAGGCTCCTGGTCCATATACAAAGATTGATATTTCACCAGGTATATTTACTATTGAGTCACCCTCAGACCTTAAGAACCCAGTTAGTAATGTGATCAGGTTTAACGGCCTCACAGATGTTCTTATTCCCAATCTTAATCAGGGAAACAAAACCTATGTATTGTCCGATGGTGGTCAGGGTGTAATATTTCAGACAAGTAAGCCAACAGATGAGCAGGTGAGGACTAATCCAGGTATTGCAATTGTGACTCACCTTTTTGGGAATGGTCAAATACAGGCAGTTAATGCAACTCAAACCTCTGCACAAAATCCATCATCAAGGCTTACATCTTACATGTTGGACCTAATACAAAAGAATGGTTTGAATATCGGTGCTGTTGCCGGAACGCTAAATATTACAACAACTGCAGGGTGGATAAAGTATCCTGGTGTGGAGAATGAAAACAATCCTCTTTCTCCAGATAAGATAAACTTTCCATCTTTCCCAGTTTCCGGAACTCTTGAGCTTATACCTTTCCTTCGTTCTGGGCCTGCTCTTTCCCCTTTGATCACAGATGTTCCGGTTGGGTTTTATGATGATGGAAGTGCCTCACCTGTTGCAATTCCTGGGAGTAACAACCAATGTACTATTCACAGAATTTACATGGCTATAAGTGGAGCTGTGGGTATTGCATACGGTCAAAATGTTTACAGTAATACAGATGCTGCACTCACTGCATACTTCAAAGGTGAGGACAGCTTTGTTCAAAACCCGATATTGAATGATGTCGCTCTTCTCATTGGTTTGGTTATAGCTCCAAAGATTGCAACTGATCTCACCGCTGCAGATGTAATACTTGTTGAAACTGACCGGTGGGGTGATGCCAATGCCGGTGGTGCTGCTGTTGAACTTCAAAACCTGTTGCAGACACTTCAAACCGGTAACAACGCCGGAGGTCTCGGGATCCTGGATCTTTTGAGTATTATTACCACTAAATCCAATGGCTCAGTTGGACGCTTACTGTTTGAAGAAACCTCTCTTCAGCTTCTCCGGACAAAGGCAGGTGAAACACAATCATTAATTGTTATGGATGGAGGCCAAACGTCAGTGCAGAAAGGTTCCGGCGTTCTTTCTGTTAAAGAGGATGAGGTTACCTCTAATGTTCCTATTGAGACTCAAGCCAATATGAGAATCAATACTGAAACGTCAAAGGCTAGGCATGATATAGTTGTTGACAATACTATCACCGGCAGTATTACGGTGACCGGTACTGATGGTGGTGCTTTTGATGGTGTGTATGCTCCAGTTTCTGATTATTACCAGAGAGGTACCGATAACGCATATATCAAGCAGGTTACTGCAATTTGGGTTATCACTTCAAACCTGGTGGCTGAATGGTCTGCCTCTGAGTATTGGATCAACCAGCTATCTCCAATAGGTGTGGACTGGACACCAACGGCGGGATCCGGAAACGTCAATGAGCCAGATACGGCGGCAACCGGTGGTGAGTCCCTTGCACTCTATACCAATGGTGATATTGAGACTGATTCCATAATGAAAGCCGACAGTGTTTCAATTGGTGCAAACCTGGGTGGAAGTATAGACGCTGACCAGGTTTTGTGGTATAAGAGGATTTCAGCACCAAATGAATATATTTGGCAGGTTCTTTCTGAGAGATTGATGATACTGAGGCAGGACGGCTCTCTTTCTCTTCCTTTTTGTGACAATGGTGATATTCTGGATGATACTGATGTTGTGATCAAAGGTTATCTTGATGCTGTTATCTCTGGGCTCAGTATTCCAAGTGCAAAAGGTGATCAGTACAATGTTAATGTTTCTGATGGAAGCGGTGATTTTCAATCTTCTCCTTTGCAGGTGAGAGAGGTGATTGGTCAGGGCTCAGTTACTGGACCCATGATCACCCCCTCAAATGATGCCAGCAATCAGAGTATTTTCATTGGCATAAACAATAATGACGGCGGGAATGAGAAAATCTTCTTTGGGTGGAGAGATACAAGTGCAGGAAATGCCTTTAAGCTTGCCGGATACATAACTACAAGCACCGGAGTATTCAGCTCTTTGGCTGACAATTCCGATATTGTTGCAGATGATGCACTGATCACCAAAGGCTATGCAGATGCTAATTATTCCGGCGGTAGTGGATCCACTGCAACCAATTATATGCACGGGTGGAACTCTGCCGGAAAGTACATAGGAACCTCTTTGAAGTATGTTCCTGCTGCAGGCTCTTCAGATCAAGC
>JAOXNT010120235.1:0-12466 GCA_028565815.1 Cletocamptus dominicanus | reverse complement strand
CTGAGTCTGCTGATCTTTCTGGGATTGCGTGGCGTGCTGCTGGGGTGGCGCTATCTGCGGCTTACATTATTTTGAAACGGCCCTGAAATAATTCAGCCGGATTCACGGTTAATTCATGGTGGCCGTGCGAATATTTGTTGTTGATATTTAATAAAAAAATTATATTTTTTATGGGCATGCTTTACTACAAACTGTTTCCGCTTGGGTTGACCTGTTTGCTGTTTACCATTGGGTGGGGTAATGCTCTGGCTTTAGGTACTGCTGCAGGTACGCTCATTGAGAACACAGTGGAAATCACGTATCAGGTAGGTGATAGCCCGGATGTGACACATACCGAGCGGGCCAGTCATACCTTCACGGTGTCTGAGTTAATCCGCAGTAATGTCACAAACCTGAATCCTCAGGGTGTTGGTGCTGCGACACCTGAACAGAATGCTGCGCTGGCGTACACGGTAACGAACACCGGTAATGGCGAGGAAGCTTTTTCATTAGTGGCACAAGCGGGTGCGCAAAGCGATTTTGAGGCCGGGATCAGGCAATTGTGGATTGAAAGCAATGGCGAACCCGGCTGGCAGGCAGATGACACACCCTACGACGGCGCAGCAGGCTTGCTTTTGACAGCTGATCAGGAAGCTACTGTGTATGTGGTGGCAGATATAGCCGCCAATCTGGCTGATCAGGCACAGGGGGTGGTCAGCCTGACAGCGGTGTCCATGACCCCGGGAGCCAGTGATCTGTCTGTTGGTGAAGCACTGCCTGAAGGTGGGGATGGTGGTATTGAGGCGGTGATTGTTCAGGATAAGGCCAGTCATCAGGATGAGGGGGTGTTTGTGGTTTCCGGTATCAGGCTGGAAGTCGTCAAGGAAGTTGTACGGGTAGCAGACCCTTATGGCGGTGATCTGATCATGCCGGGTGCGCATGTGACTTATCGGGTGGCTTTAAATGCGACCGGCAGTGGCAGCGCAGCCAATTTGCGAATTAGTGATCCATCACCTGAATCAATGTCATATAAGAAAAATTCATTGAAATTGAACCAAAATTTGCTGACTGATGACAAGGATGATGACGAGGGGTATTTTGATGCAGCAAGCAATACAGTCTGGTTTGAGCCGGGTAATGTCACAGCACCCCGGAGCTGGGAGTATAATTTAACTTATATTGTTGATTAATATAAGAAATCAATTAATATTAAAAATTAATAAATCTAAAGATAACAACGCACATGGGGATCAAATAATATGAAAAGTTATAAAAATACACTCACCACCTGGGGCCTGGTCGCATCGCTGGCTGTAATGAGTGGCTGGGCTTACGCCAATACTCCGCCAATTAGTATCACTTCACAGGTCAATGAACTGATCAAACAGCTGGATGAACGCGGGCAGGAGCGTCTGGTTGCGGTACAGGCTGATGAAATTATTCCGGGTGACCGTATTTTATACACTACCCGTTTTCAGAATAATGGAGCGGAGCCTTCTGAGAATATTGTGATTACTAATCCGATTCCGGCTGAAGTGACTTATCTGCCCGGCACCGCGCGGGGTGAAAACTGCGATATTGTGTTTTCCATTGATGGCGGCAAGCGCTGGGGTAAGCCGGAGCAGCTGCAGGTACGCATGGCGAATGGACAGGTGCGCCAGGCTAAACCGAGTGAGTATACCCATATCCGCTGGCAATACCGTTCTGTACTGGGCGCCCGGCAAAGTGGACAACTCAGTTACCAGGCTCTATTGAAATAAACAGCAGCCTGAATTTAACCTTTTAAGCATATAAAAATAAATAAACAGGTGATAAAAATGAAAAGATTAACCCCAATACGCCTCAGTGTGGGACTGGTGGCTTTGTTGTCAGCTCAGGGGAGCTGGGCAGGCGGTACAGATGCAGGAACGCTTGTGGAAAATACTGCAACTTTGTCTTACTCGGTTGGAGGGCAGTCTCAGGCGCCTATTACCAGTCCAACTGCTGACTTTGTTGTGGATGAAAAGATTGACCTTACAGTAACGGGTGATAGTGGGTCCAATGTGATCGTTAACCCTAGTACTACCGGGAACGTTTTGACCTATAAGTTGAAAAATGAAGGTAACGATACCCAAGAATTTCAGATCGATGTTAGCCATTTAACTACAGATGATTTTAACGCAGGCGAAGGGACTGAAACCGCACCAACAGCACCTGTTGCCTGTACTTATCAGGTGGATGGTGGTACTGCAACCGCTTTGAATAGTTCATCAACAGTAACGTTGGCTAAGGATGCTGAGTCTACGATTACGGTTACCTGTACTATGCCAAATCGTCCTGATGTTGATGATGGGCATTTGTCTACCATTGATGTGTTAGCTACTGCGCTCGAAGGGAGCAGCCCTGCTGTGGAAACCGGCGCTACGGATGGCAGTGATCGTGAAGATGAAATTGATATTGTGCTCGCAGATGGTACCGGCACTGCAACAGACGGTGCTGACCGTAATGCTAAGCACTCAGATACCCAGACTTTTGAAATTAATGCGCCTATGCTGAGCCTGACTAAAGAGTCAGCGGTAGTCTCTGATCCGGTGAATGGAACAACTGATCCAAAGCGTATCCCCGGGGCGATTATCGAGTATACAATTACTATCCAGAATACATCTGATGCAGCGGCAACTGGTGTCGAAATTACGGATCCAATTCAGAATGAAGATGTGGCTGTGAACTACGTCGGCTCATTGGTTGTGCCGAGTGGTGCCAGTGGCAATTTTGATGATAATACTGATGAGTTGAGTGTAACGGGTATTACCGTTCCTGCAGGTACTACAACAGCACCTGGTGAAGCAACGATTACTTTCCAGGTTGAAATTTTGTAAACCAAACTCTGTAACTATCCCATCCTGCTGGTTAGGAAAATACACCTGACCAGCCCATATTTTGATGAGTGAGACATCATGCGCAGAATGATAATAAAAAGAGCGCAGAATGGCTTATCACTACCACGCCGGTGCTGCCAGGTTGCAGCATCCGGCCTTCAAGTGTTGCTGCTATTACTGCTGAGTCTGGCCGCGCTGTGTGTAAACACAGCCGGTGCGGCCACGCCCCCCGGTACTGAGCTGACCAATATTGTCCATGTCAGCTACTCGGTAGGCAACGGTGCGCTCATCGAAAAACAGGCACAGGTTGGGATCACTACCAGCCTGCGCACACCAGCCCAAATCAGCTTCCACACCGTGTTTCAGGGGGGAGAGACTACCCCGCTGCCGGAGACTTATTTTGCTGATAATGCCAACCCCGGGAGCCGTGTCTGGACGCTGCTGAATCCTGGCCTGCCAGCGACTGTAGCTTTAAGTCAGACTTCCAGCTTTGCGCCCGGTGATACCTTACTGGTGCGGGTTGAGGATTTTGATCAGAATATCGATCCGGAACAGCAGGAAACCATTATTGTCCAGCTGGAAACGGAAGGGGGAGACTATGAAACCCTGCGCCTGACTGAAACCCGCCCGGACAGCGGTGTTTTCCTGGGCGCAGTGCCCAGTGGGCAGAATACCACCGGTGGTCATGATGGTGTTTTGCAGGTGGTCAGTAATGTAGATATTACAGCCCGTTATCGTGATGCTGAAGATAGTGTGGATGTGGCAACAAGTGCTGCTTTGATTGATCCGGTATCGATGGTGTTTGACAGTAGTACCGGCGAGCCGATTAATGGCGTACGGATTAAACTGGTGCACGATAAAAGCGGTCAGTCAGCCCGTGCCTATGACACCGATGGTACCACCTGGCCCAGTGAAGTGGTCTCCGGGCGGCAGGTGGCCGGACGTAATGCAGATAAATACCCGCCGCCTGCGGATGGTGAGTTTCGTTTTCCCCGGGTGCCTGCCGGGGAGTACCGGCTGGAAGTGGTTCCGCCTCCTGGTTATCGTTTCCCTTCTCAGCAAAATAATAACGAGATTGCCAAGCTGGGCGATATTGTGACGAAAGTACACGCCGGGTCGCGGGGAGAACGCTTTACTCTGAATAAAGAGCTGGAGGCAGTAGCCCTGAATGTGCCGCTTGACCGGTTTACCGGGCGCTTTAGTGTACAGAAAACAGTCAATCAGGAAGTGGCTGCTTTGGGGGATGTGCTGGAATACCGTATTACAGCCACTAACCATGACAATCAGTATCCGCTGAATAATGTTTTTCTGGAAGATATGTTACCGCCCGGCTTCCGCTATAAGGCAGGTTCAGCCCGGTTTGCTGATGGGACATTGGTGCCTGAAAAACAAGTGACACCCAGCGGCCGTTTACTCAGTTTCAAAATGGGGCAGCTGCCCCCCGGTGAACAGTGGCGTTTAAATTATCAGGCTGTAGTGGGGGCCGGCAGTCCCCGGGAAAGTGCTACTAATACGGTACAGGGCTTTAGTGACGATGCAGTTTCCAATGTTGCCCGGGCTGAGGTGCGTTTGCTGGATGAGCTGATGCGTCATCAGGGTATTCTGCTGGGGCGTGTTTTCTCTGGCGAGTGTGAGGACCCGGAGCAGCAACAACCCGTAAAGGATGCCCGCATCTACCTGGAAACCGGCCGCAGTGTGGTGACGGATGAGCAGGGGCGCTGGCATATGGCCGGTGTGGAGCCGGGTACCCATGTGGTGCAGCTGGATGTATTGTCCATACCTGAAGGTATGGTGCTTGAGTCCTGCCGCGTTACAGCCCGTCGTGCCGGTCAGGCTTATGCGGAATTTGTCGAGCTGGATGCCGGTAATATGTGGCGGGTGGACTTTCGTCTGCGCAGAGATGAGGCGGTTAAAACAACCTCAGATCCTGAAATAGCGGCTAAACATACCGAGAAGCCGGATAATCCGCTTCTTCAATTTGGCGATACCTATGTCAAAACTGCTCCGCCGGGCCTGGAAATTCTCTGGCCACCGGAAGATTATGTGCCGGCGATTTCATCCATTAAGATTGCGGTTAAGCATAAGCCGGCGCACAAACTGAAAGTAATGCTGAATGATGAACCGGTGGGTGCTCTGAATCTGGAAGGGAGCAGTACCAATAAAGCTAAGACGGTGAAGGTCTCGCGCTGGACCGGCGTGGATATTAATCGTAAGGACAATACCCTGACGGCCATTGTGACCGACAAGTCAGGCCGGGAAGTCGGGCGTCTTACGCGCCATGTTCATTTTACCGAACGCAGTGTGCGTGCCCGGTTAGTTGAAAGTGAATCCCGTTTAGTGGCAGATGGCAGGCAGCGTCCGGTGATTGCTATCCGCTTAGAGGATGAGGATGGCTACACACCACGCCCCCGCACCCATGGTTATTTTGCCCTGGAATACCCGCACTGGAAGCCGGTACAGCCCCAGGTGGACAAGGATAAACTGAGTCTGGATTCACCTCAGCAAAACGGGCGTTATGAGTATACCGTGAGTAATGATGGTTTGGTGCGTATTGAGCTGGAACCGACTACCCGCACCGGTGAAGTGCTTTTAAATATTGAGCTGAGCGGCGGCAAGACGGCCCCGATCCGGGCCTGGTTACAGCCGGCTATGCGGGACTGGATTATGGTTGGCTTTGCGCAAGGCAGTGTGGGTTATAAAACACTGTCCGGAAATATGCAGACACTGGATGATTTGGAGCAGGAAGAGGGGTTTTACCGTGAAGGTGAGCTGAGCTTCTTTGCACGCGGGCGGGTCAGGGGTGAGTATCTGCTGACGATTGCTTATGACAGCCGCAAGCAACGCGGTGAGGTAGGTGAGCAGCTTGATGGGGTGGTTGATCCGGAACGCTGGTATACGCTGTATGGCGATGACCAGCAGGAGCAGCATGAAACTCCCAGCAGTGGCAAGCTGTACCTGAAGCTGGAAAAGCAGCAGTTTTCCGTCCTGTGGGGCGATTATCATACTGATCTGAATGTGACTGAGCTGGCGCGTTATCAGCGTGTTTTATATGGCCTGAAGTCGGCTTACCAGGGTGATAATATCAGCTATACCGCCTTTGCCAGTCAGACCAGTCAGCGCCATCAGCGGGACGAAATTCTGGCGGATGGAACCTCCGGCTTATATTTCCTCAGCCGTAAACCGCTTGCTAATAGTGAGCGGGTGGTGCTGGAAACCCGTGACCGGGATCATCCTGAAGTGGTGCTGGAGTCACGTGCCTTAACGCGTCACAGTGATTATGAGATTGATTATATTGATAAAAGCCTGTTCTTTAAGTTTCCGGTTTCAGGTACGGATGATGAATTTAATCCGGTGTTGATTGTGGTGGATTATGAGTCTGAGGATGCGGCGGGTGATAAAGAACTTATTGCAGGAGGGCGGATTGCCTACAGTAGTGATGACGAACGCTTTGAAACCGGCTTGAGTTATTTGCATGAGGAAGGGAATGGCAAAAAGTGGGTAGTGGATAGCAAAGTCAGGCTGACGGATGACCTGAGCTTTAGCGCAGAAGCCGGTCAGTCGCGTGCGGATGGCGGAGAAGAAGCACAAGCCTGGCAGGCAGAAGCCGGGTACCGCAGGGATAAACTCCAGGTGCGGGCGTATGCGCGTGAACAGGAAGCCGGCTTTGGCCTTGGGCAACAAAGCGCTATTGGGCAGGGACAACGCAAGCTGGGCGCAGAGGGACGTTATGCCTTTTCTGAGGATAGCAGTGTGCGTGCGGATGTGAGTCAGCAGGATAATCTCGATAATAATAGCCAGCGTACGCAGGGCAGTATTACTTATACGCAACAATTTGAGAATAGCAGCATTGATCTGGGTTACCGACAGGTGGATGAGCAGGATGACGCAGGCCAGGAGAGCACCACGCAACAGGTGATTCTGGGCGGCAGCATGACCACGGATGATGGCAAAACTACGGTCTCTGCGCGCCTGGAAAAAGGTCTGGCGGGGGATGAGTCAGGCCAGGCGCTGCCGGACCGGGCACGGGTCGGGATAGATTACAAGCTCACTGAGCAAACCCAGTTATTTGCTGAGCATGAGCTGTTACGCAACGGCGATGAACAGGCCCGTAATAGTCGCCTGGGGATGAAAACCACGCCCTGGGACGGGGCTAAGTTACAGGGTGGTTTTGTACGTGAAGAGAGAGTTGGGGCAGACTGGTCAACCCGTGATTATGCCAGCCTGGGGCTGAGTCAGCATTGGCAGGTGAGTGAGCAGCTGAGTGTCGATGCCAGCATCGATAAAGTGGAAACGCTCAGGCAGGAGGATGTCGTTGCCGGTACGGCTGAGAATACATTATTGCAAAGCGATGATTATCTGGCAGCCTCGCTGGGTGCTGCCTGGAGCGATGAAGACTGGAGCGCTACCGGACGTTTTGAGTACCGTGACGGGGAGCAGAGTGATAAGCAGACTCTGCGTCTTGGTGCGGTGCGGGAGCTGGATAATCAGCGTAGTGTGGGTGCACAAATGCGCTGGCTGGAAACACAGCAGGATAATGGTGACAGCGAGCGCGAGACTAAGCTAAGTATGAATATCGCGCTGCGTCCGGAGAATCTGCAGGAAGACGGCACCTGGTTCAATCGCCTGGATATTATTGATGAACAACAAGTACAGGGGGGCGATAAAACAGAAACCAGTAAGATTATTAATAATCTGCACTATAACCGGCGGTTGAGTGAGAATGTGGAGTTTAGCCTGCATCATGGTATGAAGCTGACTGAACAGGATAGCGCCAGCGGGAAACACCGGAGTCTGTTTGATACAACCCAGACAGCGGTGCGGCTGGATGTGGATGATGCCTGGGATATAGGCTTGCAAGGGGGTTATCTGCACGGCTGGGAGGAGAATAATTATGAGTATTATGCCGGTATTGCCGCAGGTTTTGCGCCAACCGAACGGGTGCGTATTGAGGTTGGTTATAACTTCGATGGGTTTGAGGATGAAGACTTTGACAGTGGTAATTACACGCATCAGGGGCCATATATCGATTTTAATTTCAGGCTTGATCAGGACCTTATTAAGTCATTACGTAAATAAATATAGAAATAAATGCAGCTTGTATCAAGCGCATGGTTATGATTGACGGGCGATGAAAATATCACTGACTTAGATCTTAAATTAATTTAATGTGCTTAAAGTTAATGACTAAAAGGCTGTTTCTATTGGGCTTGCTATTAGGGTTTTTATTACCTGTCCAGGGCTGGGCCTGGTTCGGCTGTGAATGGCTGTACCGGACAACCATTACGGTGACAGAAAATGCAAACCAGAGCCTGGTTGATTACCCGTTCCTGCTTGAACTGCAGTCAACTGATTTGCATGCCGGTTTTGACTGGAGCTCTGGTGGGGATGATTTGCGAATGGTTGCCTCTGATGACACAACTCAGCTGGATTTTTATATTGAAAGCTGGGACAGCACTAATGAAACAGCCCGGGTTTGGGTGATTTTACCGGCACTTGGCCAGAATGGCAGTTTGGCTATATATCTGTATTATGGTAATCCTGCCGCCAGTCCGGCAACTTCAGATGCCAGTGTGCTGAGATCAGAAACCGGGATTAAGTTTCATACCCGCAATACATCCACTAACCCCGGCAGTTATCAACAGGCAATGAGTATATTTAATAGCCTAGGGGATCAGGTTGCAGGTTATGGCTGCACCTTTGTAAATAGTTTTAATAATATTAGTAATAGTGGTTTATTTAATCCGGATCGCAGAGATAATTTTCTGGCTTATTCAGAAAGTATTTTTTATGTAGCGGAAAGCGAGGAGGGCACCTGGTCTTTTCGCTATGGCGCTGATTATGGTTATGGTGGTGGCCTTTATATCAATGGAGTGACTGTTGATGAAGACTGGAACAATGATTTTTGGTGGGGAAACAGCTGGAATAACAGCAATGAAATACTGGATGGGAGTATTTATTTATCAGCAGGTTATCACCGCCTGAATATTATGGGTGGGGAAGGGTGCTGTGATGGGGGGTTAGTCATACAGTTTCAAAAACCGGGCGGCAATTACCAGACTTTAGGCGTTTCCACCCTGGATATCGGTTCGCGGGCCTGCTCAGTGGGGCCGGAGCCGACCTGGCAGGCCAGTAATATTGAAACCACTTCAATGGTTCCAAACCCGGTTATCCAGCGTAGTACCGACGTTCTGGATGACCCGGTCAATTTATCCAGTCAGCCCAAGCGAATCCCTAATGCCACCATTCGTATTAATCTGTCTTTAATGAATGCCGGTACTTACATTGATGATAATACTCTGTCCGTTACCGAGGCAGTTCCCGCTACACTTTCAGCACTAGTAGGGACCACCCATATTGGCATTAATAGTAATTATGGAGATTTAAACTTTACTTACTCTGGGGCGCAGCACAGTACTGACAGTGTCAGTTTTTCTGATAACAATGGTGTGGACTTTAACTATCAGCCCACTCCAGGGGCAATGGGTGAGGACAGTAACATCACCCATATTAAATTTGATCTTGATGGTCGTTTAGGCTGCATGCCGGCTGACAGTGAATTTGGGTTTTATTATGATGCGCTTATTAAATAGTCTGAAATGGTGGGCATACTGTCTATGTGGGGTGATATATGGTTTAAGTCAGCCTGCTGTTGCCTGGAAAGGGGAGGCGGCGGCATTTTCCACGTTTGATACATTTAATACCAGAGCCTATCAAAGTATTGCCTTCCAGCAATCTTATTCAACAATACCGGTGGTCGTGACGATGCCCTCCACGCAAGGGTCAGATGTGGCTACCCTGCGTATCCGTAACGTCAGTATCAGTGGCTTTGAAAATTCAATAGTTGAGAGTCGGCGGCGGGACGGGCAGCATGTTGCCATGGATACCGCCTATATTGCTATTGAGCCGGGCGTGCATGTATTACCGGATGGCAATGTGGTGGTGGCCGGGTTTGTGGATACCAGCCGGGTACAACATGGTACCGGAGTCAGTGGGGCAACCAGCTGGGAAACAGTGAATTTAGGGTATACCTTTAATGCGCCACCAACCATTATCGCCACGCTGCAAACTATGAATAATGAAGTGGGTGAGGGCGGTCAGCTGCCACCTAATGCTTCCTCTGCGCCCTTTCTGACAGTGGTTGTGGACAATATTAGCAACAGTCAGTTTAATGTGGCACTGGAACGTTCTGAAGAAGCGCCGGGTAACATCACTCAAACCGAGCGCATTGGTTATATCGCTATGCTGAATGGTGCCAATGGCAGTTTTACCGATAGCCGGAATCAGACTATCCAATATCTGGCAGAAACCACCCCGGCGAATATTCGGGGCTGGAATCGTACCACTGATTATAATTACAGTATTCCTTTCAGCAGTGCACCACTGAGTGTAGCCACAAAAAACAGCCGCAATAACCCGGACGGGGGCTGGTTGCGCCGCCATGGCAATACCACCAGTACGCGTATTCGTCTGCGGATGGATGAGGATGATTATCGGGATGGTGAGCGTAATATCCCGACCCCGAACGCTGAAGCAGCGGGTATTCTGAGTTTCTCCGCTGAGTTTGTCCTGGATCTGCCACCGGGCTTTAGTATTGAGAAGTATTCCCGGGTTATTTCCGATCCGGTGAATGGCACCATAAATCCTAAAGCCATTCCGGGTGCGATTATCGAATACAGTTTGCTGCTCACTAATACCGGTTATGATTATTCAGATAGCAGCAACTTTCAGATTACAGATGCTTTACCGCCTGACACCCGCTTATTGGTCAGTGATATTGCCGGTGCCGGCAGTGGCCCGATCGGCTTTACCGACGGGGCATCCTCCAGTGGCACAACCTGGGTCTTTAATAGTCTGGGGGATCCTAATGACAGTATTGCCTTTTCCCAGGATGGCAGTGATTTCAGTTATGCCCCCACGCCGGATGCACAGGGTACAGATGCCAATGTATCGCATATTGTGTTAATGCCACAGGGGGCATTTGCGGCCAACCCGCCCCAGCCACCTTCTGCTACCTATACTTACCGGGTGCAGTTACAATGAAACGGTGGTGGTTACAACAATGGGCCTGTATCGGCTTGTGTGGATTGGGTTTAAGTCAGCCTGCTGTTGCCTGGAAGGGTGAAGCTCAAAACTTTACGGCCCGTGATACCATTAGCGGCAGCCGTTCTTTTCAAAGTATCGCTTTCCAGCAATCATACGATGTCACGCCGGTAGTCGTGACACTGCCGACGGAGCGCGGTAATAATTCGGCCACAATACGCCTGCGTAATATCAGTACCAGTGGTTTTGAAAATGCCCCGGTTGAGTCTTATGAGTGGGATGGGCCGCATGTCGCTATGAATACTGCTTATATAGCGATTGAACCGGGCCTACATGTACTACCGGATGGAAATGTCATCGAAGCTGGTTTTGTTGATACCAGCCGGGTGCAACTGGGTACAGGGGTAAGCGGCAGCTCCAGCTGGGAAACGGTAAATCTTGCTTATAACTTCAGCTCACCGCCCACGGTTATTGCCGCGATCCAGACTATGAACAATGAAATAGGTGAAAGTGGTCAGATGCCACCCCGGGTATCTTCCGTGCCTTTTCTGACAGTGGCTGTGGACAATATTGGTAACAGTCAGTTTAATGTGGCACTGGAACGTTCTGAGGCGGCACCGGGAAGTGTTACTCAAACCGAGCGGATTGGGTATATTGCGATGTCAAATGGCACCAATGGCAGTTTTACCGATAGCCGGGATCAGACCATTCAATATCTGGCAGAAACCACCCCGGCGAATATCCGGGGCTGGGATAATGGTGCCACCCGCTATAACTATAGTATTCCGTTCAGCAACCCGCCGATTAGTATAGCCACTAAAAATAGCCGCAATAACCCGGACGGGGGCTGGTTGCGGCGTGATGGCAATACCACCTCGACTGAGATTCGGTTCCGGGTTGATGAAGATCGTTATCGGGATGGTGAGCGTAATATCCCGACCCCGAACGCTGAAGCAGCGGGTATTCTGAGTTTCTCCGCTGAGTTTGTCCTGGATCTGCCACCGGGCTTTAGTATTGAGAAGTATTCCCGGGTTATTTCCGATCCGGTGAATGGCACCATAAATCCTAAAGCCATTCCGGGTGCGATTATCGAATACAGTTTGCTGCTCACTAATACCGGTTATGATTATTCAGATAGCAGCAACTTTCAGATTACAGATGCTTTACCGCCTGACACCCGCTTATTGGTCAGTGATATTGCCGGTGCCGGCAGTGGCCCGATCGGCTTTACCGACGGGGCATCCTCCAGTGGCACAACCTGGGTCTTTAATAGTCTGGGGGATCCTAATGACAGTATTGCCTTTTCCCAGGATGGCAGTGATTTCAGTTATGCCCCCACGCCGGATGCACAGGGTACAGATGCCAATGTATCGCATATTGTGTTAATGCCACAGGGGGCATTTGCGGCCAACCCGCCCCAGCCACCTTCTGCTACCTATACTTACCGGGTGCAGATCCAGTGAAATAGGGTAATGCTCACTGTGTCAGCTGCTTTAGCTGCGCATTAAAACTGCATCCGGATCATACAGTGCCTGAGTAATCACCCGCGCCGGCCGTTTCATGCCCAGAATCTCAATCTCAACAGATGT
>JAOXNT010120124.1:0-12472 GCA_028565815.1 Cletocamptus dominicanus | reverse complement strand
CAGACAATGTAAAACAATCAAAGTTGGTATAATGCGTATTACTATGTTGATTTTACTATGCCCAGTAAAAAATAGGACTCACAAGGCTAAGCGCTGCATAACCAAAGCCTCCTGGGTATTGCATGGCTGCGTTATGTTAACGCCAAGCCTACTCAACTTTGTTCGTCTGTATCGTCAGCGTTAATGTTTAATGAGAAGTAAAAGTGATTGTTAGAAGGGCAGTGATTGAAGACTTGGCAACACTTGTTGAATTTACATCGCAAGAAGCCCAGGAAGCCGAGGGTAGCATTAAAGATACGAAGCGTCTGGAAGCGGGAATCAGATGTTCACTAGAAGATCCCTCCATTGCCATGTATTGGCTGATGCTAGACGATTCAAATCGTCCCATAGGAAGTATCTCTTCACTAAAGGAGTGGAGTGATTGGAATGCGGGTTATTATTGGTGGATTCAAAGCATGTACATTGTTCCCGAACAAAGAGGCAAGGGGTATATTAACAAATTAATAAACTCCGTTATGAACGAAATGAAGAGTCAAAATGGCCTTGAACTTCGACTGTATGTTCATGAGGATAATAGGAAGGCAATTCGGGCCTATGAAAAGATTGGCTTCGAGAAGTCTCCATATGAAATTATGACTTTAAGAAATGAGTCCTAAAAATCATGCAATGTACACAGCGAAGCTGTGCCCCTGATGTAGGGCGTTAAATGTCAATCAAGATTAAAAAATTGGAGTATTAATGATCACACTGGAAAACTGGACATTTAAAAATATTTATTTTTTTCGCTGTCCTTTATTTTTGGTCTCTTTGACTGACGGCCACAAATTCATCACGGCCAACGTGCAAAAAAATGGTGGGGTAACTTACATGCAGCGAACAGATTATGCCGATAAATCGAACATTACAGGGGGTTGGGCCCTACTAGCTTAAGTTGTTGGGATTTAGAGGTTGAGTGAGCTATGGGATTTGAGTAAGATGCATCGAGTGAGGCGTAAATCGGTGCTTTATACTTTCTATACTCCCAAGCTATTGATGACCATCGCCAGAAGACGAGAGTCATTTTTAATTTATAGTTTCTTGCTCTGTGTCATCCATTGTCGCGGCTTTATTATATGAAGGTATTTGTCTAAAAGGTTACTAACCAGTCGACTTCTAACGTCACAAAATCTACGACATCGCCTGAACAAGCGATTGACGCTGAACCGCTTGTCACCTGGATATCATCTGAGCCAGCTTCTCCTTCAACTTGCCCAATTAGCGTCACCATTCCCTCATTGCCTATAAAAGTATCTGAGCTTGATATGTTAAAAGCAGCAGCATTAGACTCCCCGAAAATAAAGCCCACGCTATTGGTCTGGTCTGGCGCTAAATTTGTGGATGTAAATTGCAAGATTACCGTTACCGAGTCTCCAATTGCCAATGTTGAACCATTTGGTGGATCAATTGATACAACTTCTGCCGTTATTGAAGCATTCGCCCCACAGGAACTCGCCTGGGCATGGGCAGGCAAGGCAGCAGTTGCGACAACAGGAGCGGCCCATTTAATTAACTCACGTCTACTCATTGCGTCTTTCATTTTTTACCTTTTAGTTAGTTGTATCCCAAAATTGGTCTTATTGTATTCTATATTATTTTATTGAATCAACTTCATTTGAAGGTAATTAAAGCTATTATCTAAGTTTCTTTTTTTTATAGTTTGTAGCATATATTAATAGAGTAATATTTTTTCATTATTTCTGCCTATTATTCACATCCTCTATTTATATCCACTTCTGTTTTAGTGCATGAACCTGATAAATTCTCGCTATGGCAGCGTAGTTTCACAAATATTGACTTGATTTTTTCAGTCACTGAAAAATCAAATTTAACTTCACAGCAATTGCCAGAATTAAAGACCCTAAGATCATTGAGCCAACCCTCAAGCACCTGAAACAAAAAGCAGCCAAAGCAGATGTCGCCAAGCAGCACAAGTCGCCGCCACTGACTTCCAGCTTTTTCTGTCTTACTTTATTGACGGCATGTTAGTGCATAAAGACACCCTTGGCACCAGCGGTGATATTATCTCTGGCGAAGTTCAACGAATGTCAGCAGGAACAGGAATTGAGCACAGCGAATATAATGGCGGCGATGAAAACCAGTTTACTTTTTACTAATCTGGATATTACCAGAAAAAACGCTATTGAACTGAGTTATTAGCAGCGTCGCTTTTTTAATGGTGATAGTAGCGAGTATAATGACTTAAGATTTCTAGTAAGTGGTACGCTGCGGATGATATGGAGTTGATTAAAAAAGACATCCGTTTATATGCTGCAAAAATGCAAAGTGACTTTAGCTTAACGCATAACACCGATGCCAAGCGTAGTTGCTGGATTCAAGTTGCCAAAGGCAATGTTACTATTAACGCCTATTTACTTGCTCAAGTTGATCGTCTGGGACTTAATGATATTGACGCAATTGCGATTAATAGTAACAATGACAGTGAATTTCTGTTATTCGATTTACCGGTGCAATAATGCCAGTTAGCAAAAATATACAGTAAAATCTCGTAAAATCGATTTTGAGAAAAAAGCAATTATGTGGCTTTAGCAAAGTGGACGTTGCAAGATTGGGGTGGAAAATTCTAATGCCCATTATGCCATCGTTCTCCGATCAATTGCTGAACAATATGGATGATGTTGTGTAAAGCTATTGCTGTCGCTATATTGACAACGCCGTTAATAAGGCAGCTTACAATATAATCGCTGCTGACTTGGCGCATCACCTTTGATAATGATTTTGATTTGGGCTTAAACAGCTAAAACTTTTTCACTGAATTTATTCTTGAAATAAATTTTGCAAATTAAATTATTCTAATAATTTGTTATTCTGGTTTATATATATTCTTATTTGTTATAATTTTGTAATTTAATTAATATTTATTGATTGAGGGCATGATTTTTGTTAAAAAAACAATCCCAAAATAACTATTTAGGTGAAAAATGAAAAAGTTAAAATTATTATTAAAACCAATAATCGTTTCAGTTGTCTTGTTGACAACGCATAATGCACATGCTGTTGAAGCGCCAGTATATAAAAGTTTAGATAAGAGCTTAAGTACTGGTAAGTATATCGTTGTCTTTAAAGATGATGAACAGCTTTCACAAGATAACGTCTTTTCTACTCAAGAATTCGATATCAGTGCGACAGCATTAACCCAAAATATGGAAAAACAATATGCTATTCAGGCTGAAAATGTTTATGAATCGGCTATTAAAGGTTTCTATGCCAAATTAACTGAGGCGCAAATTCAAGCGTTGCGTAATAATAGTAATGTTAAGTATATCGAAGAAGAAATAATTTTCTCGATAAATAGAAGCTCAATTTCAAATTCTAAACAGTATAATCCACCATCATGGGGACTGGATCGAATCGATCAAAGAGATAGAAGATTAGATCGAGTTTATAATTATCAATTCGATGGTAGCGGTGTAAATGCGTATGTGCTTGATACAGGTATTAGAATCAGCCACAATGAATTCGAAGGACGAGCTCAGTATGCCTATAACTTTATTGATAATAACAACAATGCAGATGACTGTCACGGACATGGTACGCATGTAGCAGGAACCATTGGTGGTAAAGATTATGGTGTTGCTAAGAATGTCACTCTTCATGCCCTAAAAGTTTTAGGTTGTAATGGTTCGGGGGGTACTAATGGGATAGTGGATGCATTAGAGTGGATTGCGGAAAATGGAGAAAGACCAGGCGTAGTGAATATGAGCCTGGGCGCATTTGGATCTATAAATTCAATAAATGAGGCCATAGATAGTATAGTTGACGAAGGCTTTACCGTTGTGGTTTCCGCAGGAAATGATTATGGCGCAGATGCATGTCGATATACGCCGGCGCAATCATCTTCTGCGATTACAGTAGGTGCGACTACTGCTAGTGATCGCCGTAGTTATTTTTCTAACGTAGGTCGATGTCTGGATATATTCGCACCTGGAAGTAGAATTCGATCTGCAGGACATACTTCAGATACAGCTATTCGTAGTCAAAACGGCACATCAATGGCAGCACCTCATGTCGCGGGTGTAGCAGCAATGTATTTGCAGGAAAAACCGTCATCTACACCTGAAGAAATTAAAAATACAATAACCAGTAAGGCCACTAAGAATATTATAAGAGATACTAGAAGTGGCTCGCCTAACTTATTATTGTTTTCTTTAAAGTCTGACGAAGTTAGTAATGATATTTGCCAGGATACGAGCTCTGTTTACGCGGTAGAAGGCAATACACCATGGGGAAGATCGACTTATTTAACGGATAGTAAATCGGACGCCCTCAGAGTAGATAGATCAGCCTCATGGTGGAGATATCAAGGTGAGGTGTTTAAGTTAGAAAAAAAGAAAATGCCTAATACATTAAAAATGTATCGATTTTGGAGAAGCTCATCTTTTAATCATTTTTCAACTGCTTCGCGATCAGAAATTAATTATGTTTTATCTGATGGATGGGTGAGAAATGGCGACCTGGGCTATATATATCCATTAAAAGTAGACAATAAACTCAAACCATTATACCGAGTTCATAAAAAATGGCGTTGGAATAGTGCTCGAAGAGCCTATGATATTGAACATAGATATACCACCTCGCGTTATACCCTAAGCTACTGGGTAAGATGGTTAGGTTTTAAGGATGATGGTATCGTTGGTTATGTCTGTAAATAAATTCTCTATAGACTTAACTAAATACTAATAATTTAAGCATCTATTACAATATCTTTAAGATGTTTGTAATAGATGTTTTTTTATACCTAATGTAACGGCCCTGCGGTTTTATTTTAATTGTTAAACCTAAAAATCTATTGCGAGTAAAAAATCCTGCAAGCTCAAACACTTGCTCGATATGCCTTCCTCACCATAGTGGTGACTTAAGGCTGCGGATTCATATCTTGCGCGAGCGCTTGATTTTATTGGCTTTTTTCCTCTCATGACGATTTGTATTGCATAATCTGGGTTCAAACTTTGCTTGGTATTACTCGACAGGTATTTATTGCGAAACAACGTGCATCAAAAGTACAGGCAAATCAGCTGCAGGTTAATATGGAGTTGCAAGCAGATTGTTTTTCTAGTGTTTGGGCAAACCACGCGCATAAGTATCGAAATCTATTTGAGTAAGCTGATATCGAAGAAGGCCTAACCACTACGGCAGCGACTGGGGACGATTCGATCCAAAAACGTGCACACCGATAGGTTATTCCAGAGAGCTTTACGCATGGTAGTTCAAAGCAACGACAAACGTGGTTCCTGCAAGGCTTAAAAATGGCAATATCGCTTCTTGTGATACTTTTGAAAGTAGTATTTAACGCAAATTAAGCGGCGTTTTTGGTTATTGTTGGCTATTAATAATACTTTTCTTAAAAAATTTTATACTCTCTTAAGAAACTTGCGATAAATTTATAAGCAATATGAAAAATATTATATAATTTTTTAATTGCCTGGTCTTTCGCGAATTTTTTAAAAACAAGTATGCCATTTAATATAAAAAAATGCATTCTGTGCTTTATAATTATGCCAATTTTATTTAGCAAGTTTGTCCACAAAAATTCATATCAGAAAAAATATCACATGAAAATGCATGCTTTGAAAAAATATCTTCTTTGTTTGATTCTTATTTGTTTTAATTCAGTCGTTTTTGCGCAAAGCCAAGGCGGTGATTATTGTATGAGTCGCCCAGCGCCAGGCGTAGTGAAAGTATCTATTCCGCTTGATCAGTGGAATTATACTTCAATAGACGAATTATTAGATAATGGCATTAAAGTTAATTTACATCGTAAAGAAAATGGCTTTGGTTCAGTGACGCGCACAATTAATCGTGGTAATGGCTTGAGCGTTGTCGATAATACATTGTTTTTTACGGCGCAGCCGCATTGGCGAAATTTTCGTTCTAATTTAGCCATTAAAGTATGGGATGAAGATAATGAACCGATTAATCATGTTTTAAACAGAGCAGATATTGGCCAAAGTAGCTGTCATGAGATGATTTCTTGTATGAGTCGTCCTGCGCCAGGTGTGGTCAAAGTAACCTTGCCGCTTGAGCAGTGGAATTATACGTCGATAGAGGAATTATTAGACAATGGCATTAAAGTGACTTTACATCGTAAAGAAACTGGCTTTGGCGCAGTGACGCGCACGATTAATCGTGGTAATGGCTTAAGCGTTGTCGATAATACATTGGTTTTCACAGCGCAGCCGCATTGGCGAAACTTTCGTTCGAATTTAACTGTCAAAGTATGGGATGAAGATAATATTCCTATAGTGAATGTGTTAAATAGAGCGCAAACAGGTGAAGATAATTGTCATGAATTAACATATTGTATGAGTCGTCCCGCGCCAGGTGTGGTGAATGTGTCGATGCCGCTTGATCAGTGGAACTATGTTTCAATAGACGATTTATTAGACAATGGCATTAAAGTGACTTTACATCGTAAAGAAACTGGCTTTGGCGCAGTGACGCGCACGATTAATCGTGGTAATGGCTTAAGCGTTGTTGACAATACATTGGTTTTCACTGCGCAGCCGCATTGGCGAAACTTTCGTTCTAATTTAACTGTCAAAGTATGGGATGAAGATAATATTCCTGTAGTGAATGTGTTAAATAGAGGGCAGACAGGTGAAGATAATTGTCATGAATCAACATATTGTATGAGTCGTCCCGCGCCAGGTGTGGTGAATGTGTCGATGCCGCTTGATCAGTGGAACTATGCTTCAATAGACGATTTATTAGACAATGGCATTAAAGTGACTTTACATCGTAAAGAAACTGGCTATGGTGCAGTGACGCGCACGATTAATCGTCAAAATGGGTTAAGCATTGCTAATGGCAGACTGTCGATAAATGCACAACCTCATTGGCGAAATTTTCGTTCAAACTTAACGGTTAAGCTATGGGATCAAAACAATGTGCCTGTTGTCGATGTATTAGATAGAGCTGAAATTGGTGAAAATAGCTGTCATGACGTCAGTCATTGTATCGTTCGCCCGAGCCAAGACATGGTTGAATTGCATATGCCATTGAATCAGTGGAATTATACTTCTACTGAAGATTTGTTAAACAATGGCGTTAAAGTCAATATTCACCGAAAAGAGACTGGATATGCCGCTGTCACGCGAACTGTAAATCGACATAACGGTTTAAGTATCGTTAACGGAACTTTGTCTCTTAAAACGCGTATGCATTGGCGTAACTTTAACGCTAATGTGACTGCTAAAATTTGGGATGAAAATAACGTTACATTAACCAAAGTGTTAAATCGCGATGATATTGGGCATCAATGTCCAGCGCTTCCAGATCAGACAGATTATACGCGCGCGCCGAATAGTTACATTTTTACTGGTGTCGATAATGCGGGTAATGAGGTTAATGGTTTATATGTGCCAGTTGCCAAGGCTTATGATATGTGGCAGGCAAATTACCTAGATGAAGGTGAGTCAATGCCTGTTGGTGTGGAGACCGCTAAAGTATATTGGGAGGATGTCCCTGGCTTAATTCGTGAATTGTCGATCGAAGGCTCTGGTAGAAATGCGAAAATTAAGGTCGAAATTAATAAAGCTAAGGGCGAAGGCAATGCTTTGATTTCTTATCATATTGATGATGAAGTCTATTGGAGTTGGCATATTTGGGTAACTGATGATCCAAGTAATGGCGTTGCTTTTGGTCATGCTAATACGATTTGGCCCGAATTTGATGCACAAGGTAACGAATTTACGCCACAATTCATGGATAGAAATTTAGGTGCTGTTTCGCCTAATATTTTTGGTGAAGATTGGCATAAATCAGGCGGCTTAATGTATCAGTGGGGTAGAAAGGATCCTTTTCCACCGCTGAAATATAAAGATGAAACATTTTATCAAGTTCGTTCAGAAGTGCATGATGCGTATTTTTCACTGAACGCATTTTATTCAAATGTTGAGGCAACACCGTTTGTCGATTTGCCAGCGGATAATGTTAAAGATAATTTAAAGTATTCGGTGCAACACCCATTAAACTTTATTCGTCCGAGCGAGAATAAAACTTGGTGGGGCAGTAACGGCAATAATTTTCCGCAGGATGACTTGTGGGCCTCTGCTACTAACGGTAATACAACCGCTAATCCGTTGTATGCGAATAAGTCGCCTTATGACCCATGCCCTAATGGTTGGCGAGTGCCTTCTTATCGAGGCTCTACGAATGCGATGAACTTTAGATCGCCTTGGGGGCAAAATATAGCGGATTCCGTTGTTGATACTCTAGTGACGCTAGATCCAAGAGAGTCTATACCAGAAGGCATTGGCTATACGAATTTAAAAATCTATCCATCTTTAGGATTAGATTTTAGTCATGTTGCTGAGCGAAATATTGGTTTAATGCCAAATACAGGCGGAATTTATGGTTCATTTAGATATTTAGATAATCTAGCGGCGGTGGGATTGCTAGGCGCGACATCGCGTCGTAATACATCTACTAATGCGTTGTCGTTAAAACATGACCCGCATAGATTCGATGTAACGGAATTTGGCTCGACCAGTCTTGATGCATTTTCTACCGCAGATATTGTCGCGGCAGGCGCGGTAAGATGTATTCAGGATCCAAATGTTCAAATAGCGAAGTATCAGTTTGAAACTGAATATTTTGGCCAAAATGAAACTACGATTGTGCGTGATTATTCTGAGGGGATTGATGCACCTAACGCCTATATCTTGATGAACGATAATGACAATCAAGGTGCAGAGCAAACGATATCGCTTAATAAGGCCTATGCGATGTATAATCAATATTTAACAGACCATCAGTGGCCAAGTTCTGGACAGCGAGCTGTGAGCGTGTATTGGACTGACAATAAGTCATTAGTGAATCAATTAACGCGCAGTGGCTCAGGTTCTGAAAATGATGTGTTGACTGTAAAGCTCAATCCGAATCAATTTGGTAATGCGGTAGTTGCTTTACATAAAGATGGTATCGATAGTGAGGTGTTGTGGAGCTGGCATATTTGGGCGCCTAAAGAGGATCCAAATAAGAATACCTATACTTACACGACAGAGCCTATTTTACCAGGCGCCGATGAGCATATCGTTAACCCTACTCGTAGTGGATTCCCGCCATTGACGACTGAATTCATGCCGATGAACTTAGGCGCGTTAAATGCTTTCCCGACGATTACTAGCTGGTCAGCAGCGAGCGCTGAACAAAGACAGGCTGTGAAAGACTCTGCTGGATTGCATTATCAATGGGGTCGAAAAGATCCATTACCAATTGCTGCTAAGCCTTCTGGAGGTAGATATAATATTTATCGACAAGTCGGTAGCGATGAAAATGGCATTGTCTATGGTAATGTCATTCACGATATAAATCAGTATCATTGGGGTACCACAAATATTCGAATTCCTTCGCCGTATAATGTGCATTATACGAAAACCTATGACAGTTATGCTGCCGAAGCAGGTGTGATCCCTCAGGAAGATAAATATCAAGCGGCGCAAAAAGTCCTTAAATACTCAGTTGCGAATCCATTGACCTTCCTTTATCAAGAGGCAAATGGTTGTGTCGGTAATGGACCAGGTTGTGAAGGCGCGAATAATTTTTATGATGAATCATTAGACTGGATTTCCAGTGACCGTGGCCTATGGCAAGATCGTTGGGGACATGGTAGTGATAAATCAGTATTCGACCCTTGTCCAGCGGGTTGGAGAGTGCCTGATGTTACGATTTCTAATTCAATAGAATCGATTCCTTGGAGTATTTGGGCCAATGCAGGAGCACATGGTAATTCTCCATGGTACTTTTCTAATGCAAAGCGCAATTATCAAGGGCAAACTTATGACCACTTTGGTATCGCGTTATTTACGCCTGGGCGTTTATCTGCGGCAGAGAATTATCCGAATGGACGATACCCAGCAAGAGCAATTAGTAATCCTGGTTGGGGATTAAATAAGTTCGGTTGGATTTTTCAACATGAAGACTTCAAGATTGGTAATATTCCTGCGACAGGTATCAGAGGCTCAGACGGCGGTAATGACTTCATCACCGAGGATCCTAGCGGTCAAGTGACGCTTTGGGGAAGTCCTGATCATTATTATCGTACTGGTCTTTGGACGGCGGGTATTTCAAGTGGTTCGGGTCATGCGATGGCACTTGAGTTGCATAACCAGACAATGAGGACAGGTTCGATCGTCAACCCGATGGCGAGTATGGGCTTACGTTGTGCTAGGCATAAAGATGCCGATTATGGTGGCGTAGATTACCGTGTGCGTACTACGGCTGAACAAGCTAACTAGTTAATAACTCGTTAATAGTGTCTAAGGCGATATTTAATACATAATATTGCCAAATTAACCCCGAGTGGATTCTCGGGGTTTTTTTATAGGAGAAGTAGTTGAGGAGAAGTAGTTGGACATACACTAAGTGGGAAAGTAGTTAAATATACCTATTTTACTCTTTTTAAAAGAGACAGTCTTTTCCAATATGAAATAAGTCTAAAGCAGGCGCTTGATTTCAGCATGAAATGAGTCTGGTATTATGACTTAAAGGCTATTCTTGTTCATGATAAGAGGATGAAGGCTCTCATGAACGAAAAAGATTTAACCCGTATTGAACAAGTTTCTAAATTTCTGGATGGCACGCAGGCCATTGCTTTTGAAGTATTGAGCGATAAAGATGAACGCTATCGATGGATTCAGCGTAAACTGATTCGCTTTGATTACGGCGCTCGGGCGTCGTGATAAAGTCACTATCATGCGCTATCTCATCAAAATCAGCGGCTATTCCTGCTAACAATTAACCCGCTTAATTGCACAATACCGCCATCATGGGCGCATTACTCGTCGCCAGCGCACCGTCAATGGATTTGCTCGGCGTTATACCAATGCGGATATTCAGTTAATCGCCTATCGTGATGAACTGCACGAGCGACCCAACGGCAAAGCATTGAAGAAGCCGTGTGAACGCGCTTACCATGTGTTTGGTGAGACCGACTATGAACGTCTGGACTCAATCTCGGTGGTGCACTTGTACAATTTACGTAAAACCACCGTTTATCAGCAGTGCAATACAACCTATACCAGAACAAAACCGAAAGCCTCTACAATCGGTGAACGTGGTAAACCGTCACCGAACGGCTTACCAGGTTACATTCGCATTGATAGCGCACATCAAGGCGATCTGGAGAAGCGTAAAGGGGGCTATCATATCAATTCCGTGGATGATGTCACTCAAATGCAAATCGTCGTCACCGTCCAAAAAATCAGTGAACACTACCTGATTCCTGCCCTAGAAGAGATGTTATCGCTGTTTCCCTTTGTGATTAAAAGCTTCCATTCGGATAACGGATCTGAATATATCAATAAGCGAGTCGCTAATTTGCTAGCTAAACTTAACGTGGAATTCACCAAATCCAGAACTCGGCACAGCAATGACAATGCCTTGGCCGAATGTAAAAACGATCATGTGGTGCGTAAACAGTTTGGGCATACCCATATCGGGCAACAACATGCCGATAAAATGAATGAATTTAATTGGCGTTATCTCAATCCTCACATCAACTACCACCGTCCTTGCCTATTCCCAGAAATCATCACTGATCGCAACGGCAAACAACGCAAAATATATCCATACAATAACATGATGACTCTATACGAAAAACTCAAATCAATGCCTAATGCTCAACAATACCTGAAACCAACGCTGAGCTTTTCTATACTCGATAAAGCAGCTTATGAACTAACCGATAATCAATCCGCCAAACGATTACAAATAGCACGTAAACAACTTTTTAAAACCATTAATGAACAAGAATGGGCTTATGTTAAATAATGACTGAATTCTCCCTTGTTCAGAGTCATTTATGGATTGGAATATACTATCAGTGCCTGATGTGATGGATGCCTCACCGGCATCCAGTTAATGTGCCAATACTATTCACGCTGAAATAGTAGAATTAAAGTTTTAACGAACTAAGGAGGACATCCATCATGACTAAGATTACTACAATTGGTATCGATTTGGCAAAGTCTATTTTCCAGATTGCGTCAATGAATCAACACGGCAAGCTCATTTCTAATAAGTCCTATAGCCGATCCACCATGATCCGATACTTATCTAACTGTCCGCCATGTCTTATTGGTATGGAGGCGTGCGGCTCAGCACATTACTGGGCAAAACGATTCACTTCAATGGGGCATCATGTCAGACTATTACCAGCGGCTTTTGTCAAAGGCTTTCTCTATGGTCATAAACATGACGCCAATGACGCTAAAGCCATCGCTATGGCAGTCACACAAGGCGGGGCGCCGCGCGTACAGGTAAAATCCGATGACCAACTCGCCATGCAAGCCATATTGCGCATTCGGCTACGCAGGGTCAATAATCGTACACAATGCGCGAATCAGAGCAACGTATCAAAGCGATAATCGAACACCATCCAGTGGCACAACGCCTTATAGAGATTCCAGGGTTT